>JBBPBX010107210.1:0-11328 GCA_038048925.1 Garcialebias charrua
ATAACCATTATGTCTCCCACACTGTTGAAGGAGCTACGGATAGCCGCTAGCGGTGTTGACAGGGAAATACCCCTCAAAGAATGTGCTGTAGTATTGCAGGGACTCTCAGAAACGAGAACAACCCTAACAGCTATAGCTATGGTTCACATGCAGATTGGTGAAATGACGCTATACCACCCGGTACACGTGTCCGCCGTTGACTCATTCCCATTTTTGGTCGGCCAAGACTTTATAAACCGCTTCGACGCGATTATAGATTATGGCGATCAGACAATGTGGACCAGAGTGAGCCAACCACTGCCAATCGATATGCCTACACAAGGTGACACTGACTGTCTAACAGCAGGTACCGCGGAAGGCACAAAGGGATCCTCCAACGAGAGCACAATCCCGGTAAGTGAACCTTCAGCAACAGGTGAGGCAGAAAAGGCCCAACAAGAGAGCCTCCTCTGCGAGCTGAAACAGTCAGCACTCACTGAACACTACCTACCACAGGTAGTCAAAGGTGTTGAGATCCAAGGATCCCACACCGATGATGCTGTTCTGTCTCCTTGGACGGAGAAATCAGCGATCAGCCAAGCTTTCTATGGAACCTTGGTTAAAAAACAGTTGGGTCTAGAAATGAACAAAAAGGCTTTCCGCTTTTCGTTAGACCCCAACGATAAACAGGTAATGACCGCAAAAGGGATCATTGACCTGAAACTAATCTGGAACCAACGAGAACTGGATCACCCATTCCTCGTGGTCCCGAACTTACCACATGCAACCTACATAGGCTCCGACATTTTGGTAAGATTAGGTGTCCGAGTGGACATCAACAACAATGTACTGTGGTCACTAGACACAGCCACAAAGGAGTCTCCTGTGCTAACCACAGAGAACCTTAAGGCTGGACAGACCATTCCAGAGGTCTGCCAGATTGCTAACAGCCATAACACTGCGGTACCACCTCAGGTTATGAACAAGCCGGTGATGTGTCACATCATGAAAGGACAAGCTATTAGCACAAAACAGGCATACTTTCAACCATCTCCTATGTTTTTCAAATTGGGACTGTCCATAGAGGCCACATGCCACGTGACCCTCGACTGCAGAACCACGACTGTTGCTGTGTGCAACACAAGCACAGAAGAGGTACTGATCCCAAAAAACACACAGTTAGGATGGTTGATCTCTACTGATTTTCATGATTTTGAGCTAAGCATTCCATTTCTGGGAGGACTCCCAGAAAACTTGATCCCAAATCAACACACGGGGCAAGTCTTGTTCACGAAACCAACACAGGCCATAGCTCTTTTCTCCCCCACTGAGTCCGACCAGGACACTGTCCGCAGGTTCGGTTTCAACAAAGGAGACAGTCTATGCCCCCAAACTTACAGTGCACTACCTGTTGACAGGTTTTACGACACTGAAGGGGACTCACTGGAGCTCCCCAAAGAACAAGAACCCCTCTCAGTTGCTTCACAGATTGACCAGGTGGTCGCCCAAGCCGACGCCCTGAAAACTGATGAAGAAAGGGACAAACTTCGCAAAGTTCTTCTAAAATATGAGAAATCATTCTCGACTGACTCGATGGATTGTGGGTTGACCACGCTCCACACAGTGAGCATCCCAACCCCGCCTAATGCTCCCCCTGCATTTGTCAGACAGTACAAGATTCCTCTGGCAGCACATCAACCTATCAGAGAAATCATTAATGACCTGTTAGAAAAAGGTATCATCCGATACTGTAACAGCACTTACTCTGCGCCTTTATGGCCGGTGTTAAAACCAAATGGTAAGTGGAGACTCACTATAGACTACAGAAAGCTAAACAAACAAGTTCCCTTATCCAGATGGCCTATGACGCAACTCCAACAGGAACTGCCCAAGGTCACCAATGGTAAGTACTTCTCGACCCTCGACGTCGCCTCTGGTTTTTGGACCATCCCTGTGCGCGCCGAGGACCAGTACAAACTAGCTTTCACTTTTGGCGGCCGTCAATACACCTTTAACAGGTGTCCCTTTGGCTACGCTAACTCACCTGCAGAGTTCAACATCTTCTTGAACAAAGCATGTCCAGACGCCCACGAGCGTGGAACACTGATCTACGTGGACGATGTCCTTTTGAGGCAGCCAACACTGGACTCACATTTGGCTGAGATCGACCACGTTCTGAATCAACTAACAACTGCTGGTGCTAAGATATCACTGTCAAAATGCCAATGGTGCAGAACCAAAGTGGACTACGTTGGCCTACTCGTAGGTCCAGACGGAGTACAACCACAACTGACTCGCACCCAAGGCCTCGACAATCTCAAAGTCCCCACCAATCTCAAAGAACTACAAAGTTTTCTGGGCGTGTGTAACTACTCGAACCAATTCATCGAAAACTATGCGGACCTTGCGAAACCACTGACTGAACTCCTTAAAAAAGACGTACCATTTGTTTGGACTGACAAACAGCAACAGGCAATGGACGCTCTTATAAACAGGATCAAGTCAGCCCCTTGTTTAGTCTACCCAGACTACAACAAAGAGTTTTACTTGGAAGTGGGCTTCTCAGCTCATTGCATAAGTGCAGGTCTGTACCAGATACACGACAGAGACAAACGTGTAGTAGCCTACGCCAGCAAAACGATGGCAGGCCCCGAGTTGAGATTCTCAGACTGTGAGAAAGCTTTACTGACCACAGTGTGGGCAGTTAAACATTTCTCCAGCTACATTGGTGGACAGAAAATCATTGTGGAAACACAACACCAGCCAGTGACTTTTCTTAACAGTGAACGCATCAGAGATGGTGTGGTGACAAACTCACGTGTTGCAACGTGGCTCATGGCGCTTCAAAGTTTTAACCTAGACATACGTTATGGTCAAAACAAGAAGTCTCATCTGGGGACGGACTTGGCAATCTGCCAGAAGTGTACACAAGATGTACCAGCCACCCAGCCGCCGGTTGAGGTAAAACCCCCAGTAACTGAAGACCCGAATCACCACTTCTTTGATGACAATATCTGCAAAGATATGACAACATTGTACGTGGATGGATCTTCATTCCTCCGCGACAAAATCTGTAGGGCAGGTGTTGGAGGAGTTCTCCTCCAGACCAAGAACAGATAACTTTCAGCTACAAATTAGGATCTCAGACTTCTCAGTACGCTGAGATTGCAGGAATCCTAATAGCTCTCCAGATGGTAGTAGAACGCTCCATCAAGACGCTAGTCATCTGCACTGACTCTAACTATGCTCGTTTGAGTTTCGCTTGTCACCTCGCTGTGTGGAAACAGAACGGTTTCCTAACAAGCGACAGAAAAGTGGTCAAACACAAAGAGCTTTTCATAGCGTGTGATCACTTGGTGACATCTCACGACTTACAGATCTACTGGAAGAAAGTTCCAGGACATTCTAGAGTCCCAGGCGATGACAAGTACTACAATGACATTGCAGATTCCTTAGCCAAAGAAGGAGCCGACGAAGGTCCTCTATGGTCCTTCGACCCCTCCTGGTTAATCAAGACTCTGCCAACACAACCTACAGTCAGGGTAATGGCAGTCACACGTGCACAGGCCGCAGCCAGACCTGCTGACAACGCAGTCTCTGTACGACCCGCACTGACTGACCCAGACATCATCCAACTACAGAAGTCGGATCCTGCTATCAACTCCATGATACTGTACCTGACTGATCCGGAGAAAAACACTCCGTCTAAAGACGAACTGGATTCCGATCCAGACCTTAAAGTCCTTTATCAGCTGCGCAAACAGCTAAAACTAATCAAAGGCATCCTAACTTTCGCTCATGGACCAACGTCCTCACCTGTGTTCGTGGTTCCCCATGAACAAAGGGGGGTGATGTTAGTTCATGCCCATGATCTCCCGTCCGCAGGACACAAAGGAGATAAAGCCACGCTGACGGCATTAAAACAAATTGCCTATTGGCCTGGAATGAAAAAGGATGTCAAGGACTACATTGAAGGGTGCGTGGTCTGTGGCCAGTTTCAGCCAACCAGACCACTTCACAGAGCACCACTGCAAAGCAGAGGCATTGCATTCCCATGGTCTGACCTCCAGATCGACTGGGTTGGACCACTCACTAAGAGCTCTAGAGGAAATAAATATTTTCTCACGGTAACCTGTGCATTCACCAAATGGGTAGAATGCCTACCAGCTCCTAACGACACAGCACAAACCACTGCTATGTTGTTAATGAATCATATATTCTCAAGGTTTGGACTTCCCCTTCGGGTGAACTCAGACCAAGGTACACACTTCACAGGTGAAGTGATGAAAGAACTGTGGAAGACGCTAGGCGTCAAGGCCAACTTTCATGTCGGCTACCACCCACAGGCTTCAGGCCAAGTAGAAAGAGCAAACAGAACTGTGGTGAGTATTTTGAAGAAATACGTGGCTGCAAACCACAAGGACTGGGACGTGAAACTCCCTCTGGTCCTCATGGCCATAAGAGCCACTCCACACACATCAACTGGCATCTCTCCCTTCGAGATGATGACCGGTCGACAAATGACTCTCCCTCTACACCTGTTGTACCAACCAGGCGACGCCGCCATGGCGACAGCCTACACTACACAACAATACATGAAAGATTTGAATGTACACCTCAGAAACACTTTTGCTTTCGCCCAGAAAAACCTGGAAAAATCCGCTGAAGGACGTAAGGCGTACTACGACCAAAAGGCCTCTCACAATGAACTCCAAGTGGGAGACAGAGTCTGGTACTATACGTTCGCCCCAGCAACCGGGAAAGGAGGGTCCGAGACCGGAACTCTCGCCCGCAAACTAATGCCCAGGTGGACTGGACCTCATCTGATAACAGACAAAGTGTCCTCAGTCGTCTACGAAATCAAAATCAGCAAAGGCCGCAAAGAGCCAATTGCTAAATGGGTACATCGAAATCAGATCAAACCTTACAAGGCGTTCAATGACTCCACAAAAGACAAAGATCTCACAAACACACCGACTTCATGGGATAATAAGGTCGTCCAAACACAAGTTAGTAAATAAACTAATCAGGTTTAAACTACCATATTTCCCACCCTATAAGTCGCATTGTCCAATTTGAACTTAGAAACGCTAAGCCTAAAACCCACAACAAAAAACTAACCTTAACAACCGTTTAAATCCACGAGATTTAATTTGACCTCGGTCATAAAGTTGAGACCTGTTTTTCTTGTGTGTTGCACTTTGGAATCTGACGACAAGAGTGTGTCGAAGCAGTGAAACGTTGTTTCCTTGTTGTTTAGTCATTACTGTTGTCATTAGTTGAGATATTGTTTGGTTCTGAACACTCCCAGCCAAAAAGGTTTTGTATTAACATTGGTTAATGAATGATATGGATTTAACTATGCCAACATACAGTTCGTTTTGTTAAATCTCAATCGTCGAAGAGTCAATGTAGTTTAAAGCTACTCAAGGTACCATAAACTACACTGGTCTCACAATTTCTAAATTGAACCGATTCGATCGTTTCTATTCTAGATTATCTATTCATTTTGATGAGTCTCGCCATAGACTTCAAAATTTATTAGGAATACCAAATCCTACGTCGTTCGTCTAAAAGACAACAGACATTTAGATCAAACTATATTTCATTTTTATTTTAGTTTAACCTAAACTAAGTAATGAATGGAGGAATAGTTTGGAATTAGAGGCCTTCGTTACAGAAGCCCTCCAAAATTTTATAGGTACAAATCCCTATATCTAATTTTACAGAATTGATCCACCCCTTAATTGGTAATTGTAGCTGATCTAAACCATGATAGCTTACATACCAGGTGCATATAGGTAGGGCCTAATGTAAAATCCCAATCATAAGCCCACCTAAAAAACCACATAATTGCATGACACATAGAACCAGAGTGGCACTGACTGGAAACCAACCAGCCAACAACCTTCGATGTGGGGACCTGCAGCTCCAACGCTTGGTCTTCAACCTTCGTCCAAGGGTCGCCTCCTCTGCGTCAATCGAGGGATCCCCTCTACATGCTGATTATGAAAACAATTGTTGCTGATCAATCGCCAACTCTAATCGTTGTGGAATTACTGCTGTGGAATTACCGCTGTGGATTATAAGACTTTGTTTTCCAAAGGATCACAGACTTTGTTTTCCAAGAGTTAACAGACTCAGTTTTCCAAGGGATTACAAGCTTTCCGCTATGGGATTACCTACAAACAGTATGGAATTTCCGAAAACTTTATGGGATCATAATTTTTGATTTTTCTTTTCCACTTGCTGGATTACTTCAAGATCAGAGACAGTTCAAGGTTTCCTTTCGTGTTGGACCTCATCCCCAAGGACTGGCGATGACTTCCAAAAGGGGGGAGATGTAATGGACATGGGCGTGTCCACTTTGATACACCTGTGTGCTTTTGAACTGTTCCAGAGATGACCTTTACTGACCTCTCAGTAAAGCAAGACATTTACCACAAAATCATTCCAGTAGCTGTAATCTGAGAACATAGTCACCAAAAGAGACTATTTCTATCTTTGATTTTAGGCTGATGTGATCAAAAGAATAACTTTTGTCATTCTCATGATGTGTGCTTTTAAGCTGTGTTATTCTGTAAGAGTTAAACTGTGTTCACTGCTGTGTTAAAGGTGAAGTCTCGGGTCAGAGAGACCGGACGGTTTTGTTTAGAAAGTCAGAAGACAGCTAATCCGTTGTTTTCATGAGCAGGGCTCCAGCTTTCTCTGTCTGTTCCTAAACATTTCCCTCTGCTGCTGGCTGTAACCTTGGGTCGCGATAAGACAAGTGAACTCCTCGATTGATCCTGCTTTAAGTCCTAAGTTTTTGCTGAAACGCTTCAGAGTTTCTGGGAACTTCAAAGAGATGTGAACCTTTCCCAAAGAGCTGAATGAATGCCTGTCACCCGCCAAGGACAGTCATTCAGCTAAGGATTGTATAACATGCCGTTATGAATCCACTTCGAACGAGCGTAAGCTCAAAACTTTGTTTATTCCTTCCTGGAATAAGTTTATCTTGAAGTCAGAGGCCTGAAGCTGACATATTCTCTGATGACCAAGCGAAACCAGGAGACGTTGAAACGTAAACTAGAACCAGTTTTGGACGTGCTGGGACTAAAGGACTCTGTGCATCTGAAGGCTGGTGTCATTTCTTTATCAGACTCGTCGTCGAAAGGTAAAGAGCTGTTTACAAAACGTACCTGGATTTTAGCAGAAGTCGGATGGAAGTGTCACTTTTGGTATCATGCTCAAGATAATTTCCTTTAAACCATCTCCCATCTTCCTCCTATCTTTTTCTCTCAATCTAAGCTGGAAACTATTTTAAGCTAAAGAGCCCACAGACTAAATATGTTTAACATCCAATATTGAAGTCTGTTGTGTTAAATTTAAGTGTGCTGACGTATTAATTTGAAAGAAAGTGAAATCATGTCAATCAAGTGTAATGGTGTTGATTTTAGTTGATTTATTTTAAATAAATGGTAGTGTCGCCTGGCATACCAAACTAAGTCAATGTCCATTGTCACTCTATAGCTCTGTTTATTTATCCATCATAAAGATCACAGAAATATTGGGTAAACTGAAAAAGAAAAGAATCCGTGAAATTACTATTCAATCTGAATAAGTAGATTAATTAAGGATAAAGAGGTCAGCTTAATACTGACCCCTGTTAAAATCCTTTAGTTACATCTGGGTGGCACTATATGTGTTTAAAGACACAATATATGGTCTCCCTCATGTTCCCTTCACCGGTACTATTCATAAAATTGCTCAAAATATATCGTTTTTGCAAACAAAATGATAAATCACTTTAATTTTGCTTTAAAGGTGATTTTGAACTTCAAGCCGTGTTTAATCATGGGAAAACCGATTACACACGAACGCACCATCTGTGACGTTAAACCGGGCAGAGCTCTGGGCTTCTCACAGTGCGCGTGTGTGAGCAGCTCCACATGAAGGTCAGTCTGATACAGCATCAGACCTAAATTAGATCCTGTTGTTTCTTGTTCCATCACCCAAACTATTTTCTGCTTCCCAAAATGAAGACAAATAGCTCAAATCTTCACATAGATTGATAAATTCATTGTTTTAAATTGTCCGCTATTAAAGAGACCAGAGCCCTCTGCCTCTCACCACGTCACAGATGGTGCGTTCGTGTGTAATCGGTTTTCCCATGATTAAACACAGCTTGAAGTTCAAAATCACTTTTAAAGCAAAATTAAAGTGATTTATCATTTTGTTTTCAAAAACGAACATATTTAAATGTTAAAATGTATATATATATTTTGAGCAATTTTATGAATAGTAAAAAAAATCATGTCAATGGACCTTTAAGCATGTTAGGATGTTTGATGAGCTGTTCACCTAATACACAGATGTAATGTTAATTATTTCATGACACTCACTGTGCAGGGTCTGAAAAATCCAGGCATCTTCATGCAGGACAGCTTGGTGTGTGTCATGGAAATCTACGGCAGTAAGATCAAAACAGAAAGTCCACGATGTGAGCTGTGTAGAAATTACAGCAACACAAAAATGAACATGTGCGTCAACATCTGCAGAAATGAAAACACAGACAGCAACAACTTCTCCTTACCTGTGTGGTGCACATGTGTGGATGGACCAGGGGGGCGTGACGCTTTGGAGGCTGTCGAGAGAGAGGTGATATTACAGTAGATGTAGCATAAAACAAAAAATAAAGGAAAAAACATTGACATGTCTTTGCTGTACATTTCTGACGATGCTGTGGTGGTATGTGAAGGTGGGCAGGTCAGTGATGGGATGGTGGAGCTGGTGGAGGAGGAGCAGCAGGCTGTGAACATGAGCAGATACAAATTGATTAACAGATGAAGTTACTGTGTGTAACATGACACAACTCAGAAAAATAAAAAATAACATTTCATTACTGTACCTGGAGGGAGGGAGCGGGGAGGCGTCTTACTGGGGAGAGGGTGAGCTGTCCATGGACTCCTGGCTTGCTGCAGGAGGACTGGCTGGAGTTGGTTCTTCTGGTTTACCAGCAGATCCTGGAGGGGCTGCAGAGACCTTGGTGATGAACCTTAACATGCTGCTTTGCACAGCCTCTTGTTTCTTGTCAAAAAAACAAACAAACGTTGAACTCCAGGGGAGATGCATTAAATACAACTCTTCATCAAGTCATTCAGTTTACCATCTTCTAGACCAGGTAAAGTCTTCTGAACACATTCAAAAGTGTTGGTAAGTGCTTTGGGATACCTGAGGTGAGCCCAAACAGCAGGAAGGCATCCACACATCTGGGACAGCTGACAATGATGTCACTTTCAGTGAACATTCCAACTTTCACAGGCTGGTAACAAAGTTCATGCTCGTAGTGAACTGGATTTGTGTCATGGTCACTGGTGACGGTAACAAGTGCCACTGCAACATCTCCATCAGCTCTGGCTCATCCTAAAAAGAATGAAAGAGATTATCAGAATCAAATGCTTTATAACAGTTTGACTTTATTATTTAAATAAATAAATAAATAAATAAATGTCACATTTTTGTCATCTGTGTATGTTTCCCATACTTGACAGACAAAATTGGTCTCTGCATTTAACCCAACCACCACCAGGTGGTGCAGTGAGCAGCTGTAGTCAGCGCCCGGGGAGCTGGGGAAGGTAGGTGTGCACTCATAGACACCCCAGGGTGTGCCGTGGCCGGGGTTCGAACCTGGGTCCTTCGGATCCCAAGTCCGATTCCCTAGCCACTACACCATCTTGGCCCCCATTTAATGTCCTTTTCTAATAGTTTTATTTCAGTAAATCCATTCAAACAGTGAAACTTGTATATTATATTAATTCATTACACACAGACTGTTATTTCAAATGTTTATTTCTTTTAATGTTGATGGTTATAACTGATAACTAACGAAAACCCTAAATTCAGTATCTCAGAAAATTGGGATATTACTTAGACCACTGGGAAAAAAAATAGGATTTTTAGAAATGTTGGCCAACTAAAAAGTATGAACATGAAAAGTATGAGCATGAAAAGTATGAGCATGTTGGGATTCCTTTTGTCTGGATTACTGCAGCAATGCGGCGTGGCATGGAGTCGATTAGTCTGTGTAACTGCTCAGGTGTTATGAGTAGGGGTGTAACGGTACGCTAAAATCACATTTCGGTTCGGTTCAACTACAAGGAGAGCTCGGTTCGGTTTATTTTCGGTACAAAATTTATTTTATTTTTTTACAAAATAAAGACTTACAAAATGTTTATTTTGAAAACATGCCAAAAATATGTTTGTATTGTATTGTAGTAATAAATAAAAGTGACCCATTTGGATGATATTTTAAATAAACAGCACTCTACAATAAATAAACTATATGAACAATAATAAAAATCTTAATAAATGCAATAACAGTCAGAACCAGAACAATAAGCAGCAACAGACTGTTTACAATCTAACTAATCAAGTTTTTGTCCAGTAGCAGCAGTGTGGCTGTATTTGTCCTCATTACTGTACTCACAACTTCTTCTTGGTGGGACAGGTGGGACTGTGGGAACAGTTCAGAGTTCAGTTCAGTCATCACTTAGCTGCAGGTGGATTTACCTCTGTCACAGACTGGAAATAAAAAACAAAAGAGATTAAAAAAAAAGTTAATAAGATTATGATTTAAAAAAAAGATTATTTAGATAATAATAAAACAATACCTCTTGAACAATTGAATCTCTCACTCTTCATCATCATGGCAGGGCTTTAATCTGGTCCAGGGCTTGTTGTTGACAACATCAGTTAGTTTTTTCATAAAGAGCTGAACTTTTTGAAGTGTTGACGTGATGAATGTCTCATAGCGACGCTCAGCAACTTTAAAGCCTGCGCATATAACAACGTTCAGACTTAGATTCGAGATTTAAAAACTCATACAGCTTGTGTTATTGCTCTGGACCGCTCTGATTACCTGATGTAGTTTTAATACAGCTGCTGTTCACGTTCGGATGAAGTAGTTTTAATACAGCTGCTGTTCACGTTCCGATGAAGTAGTTTTAATACAGCTCTTCGTTCACGTTCGGATGAGTTTCCAGCGCGTTCACGTGACGTGTTGCTGCTGCACAGAGCTGCATCACGCAGCTGCTGCAGAGTCTTCATGAAGCAACGTCCACACAAGCTGCGCGTGCGCTCGTCTTTTAACATTTTTACAACTTTATAACGTTCACAAACAGGAGACCGCACGAGATGCTAACGGCTAAATGCTACGCGTGCCACACGATAATAGCTCCGTGCTGAAACGCGCCCAGGAAATTTTGTTCCGCGGTGCATATATTCCCCTGTTAAGAACCTTTAATGAGTGAAAAAACAACCGAAACGGTACGCAGGTGGACCGAACCGAACGTGGTGTACCGAAACGGT
>JBBPBX010107211.1:0-11328 GCA_038048925.1 Garcialebias charrua
CTTGCAATAATCTGTGAAGCCATTTATGAGTTCATTTCTGGCCCCAACACTGACCTAGGTTGGTGATGTGGGTTTGGGTGTTTCCCTACATTCACTCTTCTACTCCTGCGGGGAGCAGGTGTGTGAGCTTGTCTAACGCCAGGAGGAGACACTGGAATCTCACCCAGTTGGTCAATATCGCCTGCTTCATTGTCAACATGCTCAGTCTCCCTCTGTTCAATCACAGGAAGTTCACATTCGGAAGTCAACGGAGTCTCTGCTCGCTTCTGAACACTTTCACCACTAGGACAATTTTCTACACCTGAACCAGGATTTAAGTCAAAAGAAACCTCTTCAATGACTATACCCCCATCATACTCATCAGATGAGGCAGTGTGTGATTCAGTAGTATTTGTCTGTTTGGCTACAGTGTTCTCACTGTGTCCCTGGTTTGTGTCTGGCACATGGACACATGACCTGATGTCAGCCCTGTTAACCGTTTTTGTAGGCCCTCCCTCTGCAGGTCGTACTATGCAAGTCGTGCCTACTACGTCTACGAGTTGGTAAACAACTGGACTCCATGCATCCTGAATTTTGTTACGACCAGCTGGTCTGTGTCTCAGGTAAACATACTCTCCAACCTCAATCGAAGGACAGTACACTTTGTGACTATGCCGAGCAACGCGTTTCGCAGCTTTCTGCTCTGCATACTCTTTTGCTCTTTCATGTGCCTCTTTGAGTCTTTGCTGGTGCACAGCAAGCCAATCAAGATTTTTATCAGGAGAACTTTCATGCGCAAGCAATGCATCGACAGGAAGATGTGGTTCTACTCCATAGAGCAAGAAGTAAGGGGAATATCCGGTAGTCGCATGTGGAGTAACATTGTACGCATAAACCAGCTCAGGTAAATGTTCAGGCCAACGCCTCTTTTTGTCAGGTGGAAGGGTGCGCAACAGTTCATGCAGAGTGCGGTTAAAACGCTCACACTGGGCATTTCCTGTCGGGTGATGGGGTGTTGTACGTGTTTTTTTCACACCATACATTCTACAAAGTTCAGCAATAACCTCCGATTCAAAGTTACGGCCCTGATCTGAATGAAGACGCTCAGGTACACCGTACTTCATGAACCACTCCTTTAAGAGGACTTTGGCTGTGGTCTCTGCTTTTTGGTCACGTGTAGGGAACGCCTGGGTGAACTTTGTAAACACATCGGTAATGACTAGAACGTTCTCACGGCCATCGGAAGCTGGTTCAAGGAGTGTGAAATCTACTGCCACCACTTCTAAAGGTCGTGTTGCCAAAAAGGATTTCATTGGAGGGTGAATCTTTGGGTGAGGCATCTTTGTGAGAATACAACGCTCACAGTTCTTAACCCATCGCTCAACATCGTTATGCATCCCTACCCAGAATGCTCTCTGTCTCAACAACTGTAATGTCCTCTCTATTCCCTGATGTCCCATAGAGTCATGGACACTCTTCAGCACAGCTGCTTGTAAACAACCTGGAACAAGCAACTGAAAGCACTCTCCAACACGATCATCCTTCACCACTCTGTACACCAACCCATCACGTATCTGAATGTGTTTCCATTGTTTCCACAATGATTTGGCAGCACCAGGAAGATTCTTCCTTTCTTGTGAACTTGGCGGGCTACCTCGATCCACAAACTGTTTTAGAACATTTATCACTGGATCTTGACACTGAAATGTCCGCAGCTCTTCCTTGGAGTAACCGGGAAGAGTTGGTGTAGCCTCTTTAGCATGTGAATTGGATTTATCAGTTTCTGCAGCCCTAATCTGGTTTACCTGACAACATTGGACCCCAGCTGTAACCAGCTCGGGCTCAAGGGCAGTGCCTCTACAAATCAAATTGCAAATTGCAATGCAATCATCAAACTCCTCATCATCAGTTGGTTCTGGCTCCCCTGCTAACGGGTGTCGTGACAGTGCATCAGCGGCGGCGTTACACCGACCTGGCCGGTACTGCACATCAAAGTCGAAGGCAGCTAACTGTGCTACCCATCTCTGTTCAATAGCCCCAAGTTTTGCACTTTTTAGATGACATAAGGGATTGTTGTCTGATACCACAGAGAATTTAGAGCCCAGTAAGTACCCCCGAAACTTCTCTACTATTGCCCATTTAAGTGCAAGCAGCTCGAGTTTCATGCTGCTATAGTTTTTATCATTTCGCTCTGCATTTCTCAGCCGTCTACTTGCATATGCAATGACCCGTTTCTTGTCACCTTGCTGCTGACACAAGACAGCTCCTAAACCCTGACCACTAGCATCAGTTTCCAAAATGAAAGGACAAGTGAAGTCTGCATAACCCAAAATCGGAGCAGTCACAAGCTTTTCTTTCAATGTGTCAAATGCAATTTGACTGTTGGTGTCCCATAATGCACTTAGTTTTTGACTAGCTTTGGCTGTAGTAGCAGCTCCTCGACACTGATTCACTAGGTCATGTAGTGGGGCTGCGATCTTTGAAAAGCCCTCAACATACCTTCTGTAGTAACTACATAGGCCTAGAAATGATTGGAGTTCCTTAACGGTGCCAGGCACCGGCCATTCCTTGACTGCTGCCACCTTGGAGGGATCAGTTGCGATACCCTCTGCAGAAATTTGGTGTCCAAGGAATTTTACTTCCTTCTGCAAAAAGTGACATTTTTCCCACTTCACTTTTAACCCAGTGTCTCTCAAACGTTTAAAAACTAGATCCAGCCGTTCCAAATGAGACTCAAAGCTTGGGGAGTACACTAAAATGTCATCCAGATAGACTAACATGATGTCGAATATCAGGTCACTCATAGTTGCTTGCATCAATCTTTGAAATGTTGCAGGCCCGTTACACACCCCCATGGGCATGCGTACATACTCAAACAGCCCAAAAGGCGTGGTGAAAGCAGTCTTATGTCTGTCTCGATCATCCATGGCTACTTGGTGATACCCACTGGCAAGGTCAACTGTGGAAAAGTATTTAGCACCTTTTAGCGCATCAAAACTCTCATCAATACGAGGCAATGGAAATGCGTCTTTCTTAGTTTTTAGATTTAGCTTCCTGTAGTCTACACATAAGCGTATACTGCCGTCACCTTTGCGGACTACCACAACTGGTGAGGCGTAAGCGCTTTCACTTTCCTGTATGATTCCTTTTTTCAACAGTTTAGAGATATGCTCTTGTACTTCCTGGTATTGGTTAGGAGGTATACGACGATATGGCTGTGTGACAGGTACGTCATCCGCCAGCTTGATCTCATGTTTCACCTTATCTGTGTGACCCAGATTCTCCTCATCATCTGCAAAAACATCAATGTAGCTGGACAGCAATGAGCAGAGAGCGACACGCTCTTCCTCTGCGCCCCCCATGTCAAGTCTTTCCAAAATGGCTTGCACCTTACTGTCAGTTTGCACCATGTTAGGGTCAACTGAAACCTGTTCAACACCGGCAGAGATGCGTTGAAACTTTACTTGGCATGTCTGCTCACTCTCCGCAGGATCAACCTTTGAGATCATGCCTAGCCGTGTTCGGGGGCCTAACCACACTTCCTCGGCGGAGAAGTTAACCACCTGGAGCGGAAGAACATGGCTGGTCCTTGTGACAAGTGTTGGGATAACTGCTAATCCAGATGGTAGAGGAGTGGTCACTGGTTCGATGATCAACTGAGAGGCTGCATCTAAGGTTTTAGTGTGACCTTTTACAAACACAGTGGACATCGAGGATGCAGGGATGCGTACTTTGTTTCTTCCTGCAACCCGAACTACTGCCTTTCTCTCAATGCAACCGATCTGTACCTGTTGGAAAGCTGTCCTCCACCCAGAGTCCAAGGATCCACCCAAAGTGTTGTCAAACTCTGTTGTGACTAGCTGTCTGCATCTGTGAATGACATTCATACCGATTATGCATTCTTCAGAAACAACAGGGTTCAGTGACGGCTTCAGGACCAAGAAACCACAATTTGGGATCTTTAAACTCATCGTCTCAATTTCCAGTTCAATATATCCCTGATAAGGAATGTCAAGTCCATTCGCAGCAGTTATTTTAAGCCAACTATTTGTAGCTAGCATGCTCTCATCATCACCAATATATTTTCTGAAAAAATCATCTGTCATAGTACTGACCTGGCTGCCAGTATCTAATAAACAATGTGCTGACCTGCCATTAAGTTTTAGATCAACCACTGGACATTTTCCTATGGCACGCTCAATAATTTGTTCTCGTGTGATCTCCAGTGTAGGTGAGTCTACGACATGACCCTGCGTTACCCGACTCACTGCAACCAGGGCCTCTCGTTTCCCGACGGACTAGAAATGGGGTACTCATCAGAGTTTTTGTATCTTCTCTGGGGACACTGTTTGGCAACATGACCAGCAGTTTGGCACTTGAAACATATCGGCTTACCGTCAGGGGTAAATCTTGGACCAGTTTTGGTCTGAGATGGTGTCTGGCTACTAGGATTTTTGTTCTGAATTGTCAGCTCTTTCACAGCCTTAGTGAGTTCTGTTATCACTTTCCCTTGCTCAGTGAGCACTTTAAGAACGTCATCCATTGAGACCGACTTCTCATTAGGTCTAGTTAGATTAGTGACTTTATCTTGCTCTTTAAGAGTTTTCATCACATCCTCCAGATGCATTGGATTTTCTGTCTCTTTAACTGCACAGCACTGTGCTTCGGCTTTAACAGTACGGCAGTTATTCACGTTACTCCTAACCGTTTTTGTGCTAGGGGCTTGGTCTAAGGACCACAAGTAAGCCTCCTCACGCACCTCTATAAAAGTGGATGTAGGTTTTCCTCTTACATGTTTTCGGAGTTCTCGTTTCAGTGAGAGGTCTCTGATGCCCTCAATGAACTGGTCTCTCAACACTGCGTTCTCATTACCCATGGAATTAGGATGCTGTTTCCATACCAAACTAAAGGCCTGAGATAATGAATGTGAAAAGTCACGTATGTCTTCACCCTCCTTCTGTTTACAGTTGTAGAAGCTCTGTAAAAGTTGGGCAGCGCTACGTTTATCTCCAAATGCATCTTTTAAGTAAACAAGCAGGTCTTTTACAACATCACCATCAGCTTTGCGTAAACGCACTTCTTCCAGAGCTGGGCCTCTTAACAGCGACAGCACAAAATCAAACTGTTCGGGTGCAGATTGGTTTCTAGCAGAAATTACCCTTTCTACTTCTTCAATAAACTCATCCACACTCCTCCCATCTTTGTCAATGTCTCCACTAAATGGTGAAATGTGCCTTTCTCTGGGTACGTAGACATAAGACCTGGTAGGCTCATTATTTAGTGATGATATGACTGTCATGACTTCATCTTGCCTTCAAGGTCATTTTGTCCAGTATCCTCGTTATTATTCACTGCTAACTGTTGTCCCTGCATCTCAATGTTTATGGAACCCTCTTGTTCAGACATGTTCTGAAATTATTATAATTATTATTATTTTTTTCAGTTCACTTAACAGTCAATAGAAGTATTAACAGTCAATATAAATATTAACAGTAAATAGAAATTTATATAGCAAAGGATAAATTGGTCGAAGTCCGGAGTCCGCCGGAGGTCCCTGGGCTGCTCCAAGACCGCTACTGGGCGATGCTTCTCCCGCCTGGAATGCGCTCTCTGGTCTCACGATCGCCTCGGCTGAAATCCTTCACGACCACGCCAGCACCGACTGCTCAGCAACGTCCCCCCTCTGGTCTCGAAACAGATGCCTCCTCACCGACGCGATGCCCACGTCCACTCAGGTGTAGGCCACTTCTTCACCACTGCCGTTTGCTAATGCTACCGCTGCACCGCCATATAAATGCACTCGCAGAGGGAAAAAAAAACGAGAGACCCCACTCCTGGTACCAATATTTGAAACCGGGATAAATGCAGCACACGAAGCTTCAAATAGAAGGGGTTCTTTATTCTCAAAAATAAACTATTCCCTCTGAGTTATGTATAAAAGAAAACAAGAAAAAGTCCGTGTTTCGAACGGCAGCAAGCCTTAGCTTCAAATAAAATGGCGGACCGACAACACGGTTAGCACCCAACAGAGAGTAGCATGCAGCTGCACGTAACAGCTGAAATCTAACAGCGTGAAAACTACTGCATAACAAACGGCAGCGGCCCTCGGACACTAGGATTCTCCTCTCACGTGGCCAGAGTGGTCCTCTCCACCAAGTCCTAGATAAAATGTCCCTTCTCTTCTGTTTTCTTAACCAGTCCGTGCTACCGTACATAAACAAAGGGTTTCTTCTCTATTTCCGGTCCTTTTAGACCTCTCTGTACCAACAGCACCACATACTGACAAAGAACAAGAATTACAACCATAGGTGAAATTAAAGCAAAACATGGTTTTTTAAAAATACATTTGACATGTACCCATTTTTCACCTGGTTACATATAGAAAAATTGGCCCAACAGAAATCATCAACTAAGGCATACCTAACACAGGATAACAAACCAGAAACTGACCTTCACAATGAACAGACAGTGGAATTTATACACAAAGGCTAGCCTACATGAACGAGCAGGGGTAAGAGGTGACACAAAGACAAACCGCACATAAACATAAATAACTAATTCAAATCAAAACATTTGAACTAAAACACAACTATCAAAACACAAAACAACCCAACACCAAAATATTTTAGCAGTTAAGCTATTAGTAGAGAAAGGCAGATTCTTCAACATCAAGTCCCCTGCTTCCAGCAGCCTGATGGATTGTTCCAGCAGCCTGATGGGTTGTTCCACTTCCTGGTTTGCCTTTCAACCAATCATCTTCCCCCAGCCAGTCCTTCAAACTCAGCAAAACAAAATAGTTAATGATCTAAATAAACATCAGGTGTTTTACTAACTGTGTGCACCCAAATTAGTAAACAACCTAATGCAAAAGAAAAAGAAAGAAAATAAAATGCAAAAGAAAGAAAATTCTAAATATATTATGTGAAAACATTTAAATAAATACTAACACTGGGGAAAAGATGGAGGAACCTCCACAAGCAACATGAAAAAGATCAGCAGCAACATGATGTGATTTTTCACAGTGACTATTCTGGTTAGATATTATTGAGTCTAATGCCATTTATCCACAGGGCCTGTTCGTGCTCGTTCGGTCTCCTTCATAACTAGTTAACAACTAGTTATGGAGTGTACCCACAGGGGCCTGTTCATGTGAAACCGGACCTATTTTGGTGCCTGCCTCACTGAGGTACATAGGTCCAGTTCTTCTAGGGTCCAGTTATGACATCAGCACAGTGTGGTCACTGATTGGTCAGGGGGCATAGTCCTAGGTCGGAGGGCGGAGATTCAGTCTTCTCCAGTAGGTGGCGGTATGCACCTGAACGTTGTTTGCAATCCGCCAAGAAGAAGAAGAAGAAGAAGATTCAGTCTTCCAGGAAATGCAAATTGCCATCCCGCCAAAATCGAGAACAACAAGTCGGAGGAGCATATTTTTGAGAATTAACACAGGCTAATAATTATGTCACAAACACGGAGGTTCAGGCTTTTCTTTATTTGCTGGCTGATGAAAACATTCAGAGGGAGCTGGATGGAGTGACGTGTAATGAAAATATTTTTCAAGAGGTGTCTGCGCAGGTGAGTGCTTTCTAAATTTAAGCATATTTCCAGTGAGTCATGCAACTGTTTCTTAGCTTTTTTGGACTGCGAAAAGACCGTTTCAGAGACTGACTTCAGGCAACAGCCGAGAGGCTTTTAGGAAAGAAAAAAAAAAGATGGCGGAACGGCTCGTTTCTCTGAAATTTAACAAAAAAAGCACCTAAACAATTATTTGTTAGCTCGAAATTGTAGCAGAGGTGTGTCTGAGTCTATCATTTGCTTAATACATGCACTTTAATGGTCAAATTTGCCGAGGTGTTGCAGCTGTTTTCAAGGTTCGAAGCAGAGCAGAATGTGGAGTATGGCAGGCCGTTTGAGTCATTAATAGCGAGTGAAGATTCTCAGTCATCAAGGACATGGTAAATTCTAAAAAGTGCAAGGATGGAAAAAAAAGTCTAAAGTATAGTATAATAAATAAAGTCCAGTTGTTTTTGTCTTGAACTTTTATGAATTTATCATTATAGCCACGTTTTCATATTACGTGATACAACCGCCAACCTCATGCCATATATGTTACTGCTGCTATCAAGTACAGTACTGTACTTCTGTTTTTGTTTTTGTTTTGTTTTGGTTCAGTCAGAATAAATGGAAACGGTCATATCTCTGTCCAAAAATGGTTTATAAATATGGGGAAAAATCCATAAATTTGTCACTTAGGCCTATAGGCCTGTATTAATGTGTAATGTGATTTATTTCAGGTTAATCAGTCAGTTCTTGTATAAAGATCCTCTAGCCGTGGGTGTCCTTGGAGAAGGATGGGACAGGTCACTGCACTGTAAAGCAAGTATGTCATGACACAAACACTCCAAACTTTGAAAATTACAGATAAAAGCAAAGAATAATAATGTTTAGAGGATATTATAACAATAATTTTGTGTTGTTTGTCAGATGGGGCAGTGAAAACAGCCAGCCAGACATATGAAGCCATCGCTGAACTGCTGCATCAGGATCTGATCTTGTGACTCCAGACTGCAGCCGAACAGACCTCAGAGCTTCTCTCTTCATATTTCATACATAACTGCAGATTTAGTAATTTGTTTTTCTGTTTCTACAAATAACACCAGTCTTTCATTTTTTTAAATGTTTCAATTTTATTGACGTGTAACATTTACAGTATTTAAATAAAGTTGCT
This sequence comes from Garcialebias charrua, assembly GCA_038048925.1. Taxonomy (NCBI): domain Eukaryota; kingdom Metazoa; phylum Chordata; class Actinopteri; order Cyprinodontiformes; family Rivulidae; genus Garcialebias; species Garcialebias charrua. Next base: position 8,705 of record JBBPBX010107211.1, read on the forward strand.
TTGATATTTTGATTGGAATTGATTGATTACATATTGTTAAGTTTATATTACAAATGTTTTAGAGTTTGGAACACACTTGTTGAACTGGGACAATGGAGCGGCACAGATTTTTTAGGACGCATGCCACTTTCAGTTTTGTCCAAAGTAGTGTACTCCACCATCATCAATGTGTGTATATATACTGTAAATATATATGTATACTGTATATGTGTGTATATGTATATACTGTATATGTACTGTATATATAATAATAATAATAATAATAATAATAATAATAATAATAATAATAATAATAATAATAATAATAAACTTTATTTGTATAGCACCTTCCTACAATTACTTGCATTGGCCAAGGTGCTTAACAGGATAAAAAGATGAATAAACTGGAACAATAAATCAATGAAAATAGAATAAGAAACAACAGCAATAAAAGAAGGCAATGGAAGTAAAAATGCTACATACTAAAATACCAAAAGTAATAAAAGTTACACACTGAAAGCTTTTTTGAACAAGTGGAAATAAAAAGGCAATGGAAATAAAAAATGCTACATACTAAAATACCAAAAGTAATAAAAGTTACACACTGAAAGCTTTTATAAATATATATTTTTTTTATAAATATATATGTATGTACAGTATACAATGTATGTATGTGTACATATATATATATATATATATATATATATATATATATATATATATATATATATATATATATATATATATATATATATATATATATATATATATATATATATATATATATATATATATATATATATATATATATATATATATATATATATATATATATATATATATATATATATATATATATATATATATATATATATATATATATATATATATATATATTATATATATATATATATATATATATATATATATATATATATATATATATATATATATATATATATATATATATATATATATATATATATATATATATATATATATATATATATATATATATATATATATATATATATATATATATATATATATATATATATACTGTATATGAACATTTGTCTGTGGCTGAAAAAGCCACAGACAAAGCAGAATGTTCAAAAAAGAAACAAGCTCATCCACTTTGGTTGTGTGTTCTTTTCCAGCTCTTCTTCTAATGCGTGTTAGTGGTTAATAAAGAGCTTAATGTATCACTAGCGCCATCAGCTGGTTAGAAGCGTTGATATTAATGATCCACCCACTGCAGGAGACTTACCCGCCAACTGCAGGAGAAATTCACGCCCACTAAAGGGGTCCTAATGCGCGCAGTGGGTACAGAAATAAACCGGTCCCATAGGAACTGGCCCAAACAAGCCACAATGGGACCTTACAGGAACCAGACCTGTGGATAAGAGGCATAACAGCCTCAGGGTAGAAGCTGTTCCTCAGTCTAATGGTTCTACACTTAATGCTCCTTAACCTCCTGCCTGAGCGGAGTGGGGCAGAGGGTGTGTGTGCTGGGTGAGTGGGGTCCTTCATGATGCAGGTGGCATACAGGTTTACACATTCTACTCTAAGCTTCTGCCGAGAACAGACGCTCCTCCTCTCCCTCCTCGCTTTGCTTTGCTGCTCTGTCTGCCTGTGAAACTGCTTCTGAGCCTCTCTTGCATATCTTGCATATCTTCCGGAAAAAAAAATAAAAATTATGGACTTATTCGGCCAGTTGGTCCTCCTCACAATTTCATAACATTTCTTCATGGAGAAGACAGGCTTTAGGCGAGCCAATTGCCATGTTGGCACGCACGCAGCTGGATATCTCATCGACTTGATGACATGTCTATCTCTGCTGTCATCTGTGGATCTAAAGGACACATATTTAATTGGATTTACCACATTCCCCATTTTCCTGGACAGTGGACCCCAAGTACTTGAAGTCCTGCATCTTTGTGACCTCTGTTCCTTGTAGTCTCACTGTTCCACTGGCCTCCCTCTCATTCACACACATGTACTCTGTCTTACTACGGCTGACTTTCATTCCTCTTCTTTCAAGTGAATACCTCCACCTCTCCAAGTTCTCTTCCACCTGTTCCCTGTTCTCACCACATATCACAATGTCATCTGCAAACATCATAGTCCATGGGGATTCCTGCCTGACCTCATCTGTTAGTCGGTCCATCACCAGAGCAAACAAGAAGGGGCTCAGAGACGATCCTTGATGCAATCCCACCTCCACCTTGAAGCTATCTGTCACTCCTACAGCACATCTCACCACTGTCCTGCTGTCTTCATACATGTCCTGTACCAGTCTAACATACTTTTCTGCCACTCCAGATTTCCTCATCAATACCACACCTCCTCTCTTGGCACCCTGTCATATGCTTTTTCTAAATCCACAAACACACAATGGAGTTCTCTCTGACCCTCACTGTACTTCTCTATCAACATCCTCAAAGCAAAGATGGCATATGTGGTGCTCTTTCTTGGCATGAAACCATACTGCTGCTCACAGATAGTCACCTCTTGTCTAAGCCTTCCTTCCACAACTCTCTCCCAGATCTTCATCGTGTGGCTCATCAACTTAATTCCCCTGTAGTTGCTACAACTCTGTACATCACCCTTGTTCTTAAAAATGGGAACCAGGACACTTCTTC
>JBBPBX010107213.1:0-11327 GCA_038048925.1 Garcialebias charrua
TCAGTTTGCAGCCAGCTACAGTGTGTGGACTGAGTGAGTAGCACTTTAGCTAACAGCTAGCCAACTTTTCATCGTAACATGTCCGCTGTGTGGAAGTATTTTACACTAAACACCACAAGACAGCAATGTGCAATGTCTGCATAGCCATAGCGCCACATTAAACTGCGGTCAAGTTGGTTTTATGTTGGACATTCGAGCTCCGGGGCTTCAGCGGGATGCCACTCTCGCTGAACCGAAACAGGGAGACCGACCGCGGCCAGCTGCGGCCAGTCCGACCCGCTGTCTGACGTCTCGTAGGACAGACAGGCGGAGAGCGGCTGACCAAAATCAGAGCCCCCGCCCCGGATTGAAAAAGAAAAACACACTGCTGAAGCCACGGAGCTCAAATGTTCACCGAGAAGTTGCTAAACTTCATCATAATTAATGACCAACAGCGATCAGCTGTAGAAAATGAAGGATTTTGCAGCTTGATACTTGCAGCCAACAGTAAACAATCATAAAAAAGCATATTAATTAAAAATCACAAGAAAACTGTGTTAAAAAAATGAAACATAAACAGCTACATTATAAAACAATGTACAATACTAAAAGCAGGAACATGTCTGTCTGTGTTGGTTTATGCCAAGAACTTAACAGATGTAAAGCTATTTAATATTTTATTTAATCCATTTATTCATTCATTTAAAAGAGACAAAATAAAACAAATTAATAAAAAAGAAAACATTGAATGAAAAGAGTGCAAAAAGAAGAAGAAAAAAAATATTATATCACCCCCTTAAAATAAACATTGAACCAGTCCAGCCCTTGGCTTGTAGCAAATTTGTTTTTTTGGCCCTCCATGTATTTGACTTTGACACCCTGGCTTATGCAATAGGGAGCACATCGCCCGTCCAAAACCTATCATCTCTCCATAATGGATATATGTCCGATTTTCTAACTTCCTTTGCTGCATAATGTACATTGCATTAATTCTAGCATTAGGTAAATGTATCTTGAAGGAAAATAGCACTTAAATAAAAGTCCAACAAGAATATTCATTTAGAATTAAAAATAACTCACCCTGAACTACCATAATAGATAAATGTAATAACCAATCAAGTTGCTCCTGTCCAATAAACTCGTACAAATGAAGGGGAAAAACCTATCCAGACTAGGGTCTGGTTCGCAGAGTATGGAGTTAAATTTGTTTCATAATTAGTCAACGAAAAAAAAACTAACCTCAGTTATGTAAAATAAAATTGTAATCAAAACTTTTGGAATTGTAATGATTTCATTTTTTTTAAAGCAAAAACTTTTGTTTAAAAAACATTTTTTTAAATTAAATAGCTAATTTTTCTCTCGTGAACTTAAAAAGTTATTTGCAAAACATAAACTTTTATTTGCACACATCAGAAATCTTTTGTTGCGATTTTAGGCTCTGCCCACGACGTCATGTGAGAATCGCAAGCAAAACTTTGAATGACAAACAAAACTTAGAATAGCAAGCAAAGATTTCTGACATGCGCAAATAAGTTTGTTTTGCAAATAATTAGCAACATAATTGCAAAAAATGTCAATGACCTCACTGAGGTCATTGACATTTTTCGAGACATGACCAACAGAAAACTGCTGCTGAACAGTTGTTTTAAGAAGGGGCAGATATGACAAGATTTTTTTCTTCTTCTACTACCTTTCATTTTATATCTTGTTTTTTTCTTTCATGTGTTTGTAAATTGTCTATGTGTTTTAAATCTGAAATGAATAAATAAAATAAAATGAATAAAAATAAATAAATAAGAAGAGAACAAAAATGGCAAAAATGCTTAAAAGTTGGAAGTTTGTTTTTAAACAGTTCACCATGATGGAAAAGAAGATTTTGGATCTTAGATTCAGTTTGGGGGAAAAAAGAAAGGCAAGAGACCGAAATAAATAAGAGACATTGTCCTCCACTCAACACAGAGAAGATGAGACAATGAGGAAAAAAGAGAAACTGACAAGAAAAAAAGAAGAGGAAAGATTGAAGAAAATGTATATAGGTACTTACAAATACACTAAGACACAAACAGAGATATAGGTATAAATTTTGGTGGTCAGTTAGTCTCAGTAGGCTTTTCTCATGGTGACATGCATTAACAATTCAATTTTTGCTTTTGTTTAGTTTTCTTCTGCAGTTCCACATTAAAGTTTGATGCAGCTCTGCTTTTCTGAATGGACCATCTTCATCTCCACTGCAAGTGTAGCAAACCAGGCAGCTCTTTCTTTTATAGATTACAGTACACTAAAAAGTTGCATTGTGCCCTTGTTTACATTTTTAATAGTGTAATTCTGTAAAGACAAAATATATCTGGTGGTGTAGCTCTGATTTACATATCTTGCTAAATCGCAGGTTTGAATATTGCAATACTTTCCTATAACAAAGTAGACCTGCAGAAAGAAATTACTAATAAAATATTTTACATATGGATAGTTGTATGTTCTATGTAGAGGTTTTCCTAAGCTTTGATAGTATATCTCACAATTTTGTAATTTATCATTGTTTATTTAACTCTGAAAGCTATGTGACTTTGTTAAAATTCTGTCCTAAAATGCGGTTGGATGTGCCCCCCTTTTTTTTTGAGCACCTGCCCCTTTAGTGGGCTCTGCACGTCCCTGGCAGGAACGATGGCCCAAAAGATAGAGGCAGTTTGAGCTCCTGATTAGAAGGCCTGCTGGACACCTCCCTCTGGAAGTTTTCGTAAGTCCCACTGAGATGAAACATTGACATGTAATGTAGTCTAAAGGTACTTGTCTTGTTCTTAGTAGTGATGGCAAAAATGGAACGTTCCAGTGATTTAATAATTTGGAACAATTGTTCCTTCAAAAGATTGGCTCTTGAGGAACGTTCAGAACACCTCGCCACAGCAACATCTATTGGTAAAATGAATTTGAGATTCGATATGTTTGTCACAAACAGCAAAACATGGTGGTTACTGACCAAGGTAATGTTTTCTAGTTCCCTTGACATAACTAAAATAACTCAACTAAACAAAGAAACTAATTAAAGAAATACAGTGAAATTTGAACTTGCTATTTAAGGACATTGAGACAATATTTCAATTTTAGTGATTTATTATCAGCAAGATATTGCTATCTACTATTATATAGTACATATAATCTAAAAAATTACACTCAGTCAAAAGGGGAATGTTGTCTTTTTATCTCTTGTAACATTTTGTGCTGGTTGTTAGTCTTGGAATGGAAGTGCTTTTTATTTGAACCAGTCTGTATATGTATGGGTGCTTCTGTAGATTTAGGTATTTTTATTCAGAAAAACAATCTATTCAACAAAGTTAGGACTGAAATGCATTTTACCCCCTCCACATCAATATCATTCCAAACTCCAAAACCGTGTTTGGTGCCGGATACTCCGGTAAATGAGATGAGACTTTTAAACTGCACTGCAGTTTAAAACAGTAAAATGAGAGAGAGAAAAAAAGATTTCAATGTTGGGAGGTGAATCAGCCACCAATCAGGAGAGGACAAAATAAAGTGTACACAGCATACGTTCCTATATAAAGTATAGGAGAGCAGAACCTATCCCAGGCTGTGCATGTTTTGGGTGGGGAACTGCTGACTTAAGGCCCCGGCATAGCTCTGCCGTACGTATGTAGAGGCACAAGCATAGCCCCGCAGGGCACGAAGGCGCAAAGCTCAAATTTTACGACCGCGTACGCGAGGCGCGTTGTCGCACAATAAACTGCCCGGCACCGGACGTTTTTTATATGACACAAATGTATTAAATTCCCCTTCTTCATCCCTGATCTGGCCTTTTCTTTTGTTTTTTTGCCAAAAGTCAAGTGATCGCTTCTTCCTCCGTTGACTCCATGACTGAAATGAATGAATTTGTCACGAGCGAATTAAACTCGGGTCCTACGTGGCTGCGCGAGGTTCTACAGATTTCCTGGTGGGCTGTGGGCTGCAGGACCAGCGCTCCCTGTTTTTATTTTTATTTTTTAGAACTTTTTATTAACATATAAAGTTTAGAACACCGCAGCGGCTGCAGCCAGAGCCAGCTCGTGCCTTTTTTTTTTCTCCCACCCGACCTGTCAATCAATTCAGTAGGCGTGTCAGCAAATGACCAATCAGCGACCTCAGTTTGTCCCGTAGGTAAACGCTCTGCGCGCAGCTGCTCAAATTCCGACAAGAATTTGGAGCGAAAACGCGAGCATTTCACGTGAGAACGAACGCAGAGCTGTGCTTGTGAGCGCGTGTGCACAGAACACGCGCGTAGAGCAGCGTACAGGCCATACGCAGAGCTCTGCCAGGGCCTTCAGACTGAGTATATTGTTGAGTGGTGTAAGTAGCACTTCAAGGATCTCCTTAATCTACCCACCATGTCCACCTTTGAGGAGGCAGAATCTGAAGGCTTGTAGGAAGAGGAGTCCATTAAATGACTGAGGTTACTGAGGTAGTCAAAAACTCTCCAGTGGTAGGGCATCAGGGCCCAGGGTGGATGAGATTCGTCCTGAGATGCTGAAGGCTCTGGGTGTTGTGAGGCCATCATGGTTGGCATATCTCTTTAATGTCACATGGAGGACTGGGACAACACCTGTGGAGTGGCAGACAGGGTAGTGATTCCCATTTTTAAAAGGAGGGCTGGAGAGTTTGTTCTAACTATCATGGGATCACACTTCTCATCCTCCCCAGGAAGGTTTAATCCAGGGTGCTGGAAGAGAGTCTCTGACCAAATCTTGAACCTGAGATTCAAGAGGAGCAGTGTGGATTCCATCCTGGTCGTGGATCAGTGGACCAGTGGACCAGTTCTTCACCTTTGTAGAGTTGCTATGGCGGTCATAGTAATGTAATGCCTGGTACCCACCGGACCCCTGTCGGGCGGCTGAAGCAGCCGGTTTACATTCCAAGTCTATGTGGAGACGAGTCGAGGCACGGCGAACCGTGAAGCGGCGCGTTTTGAGTGATTGAAGCGGCGCGCCGGCACACGGCAGTTCCTTTCCACGCACGCGCGCGTCCAAAGCAACCTACGCGGCGAGCCGCCAACGTCATAAAATTCGATCTCTGGTGGCTCGACGCGTCCAGCAAACTATCGGGAGAGCCTCTGCTATGTGATGACACAACGACAACGGGACTTTTTTTGGACTTTTTAAACTTACCTGATCGAGCTTCCATGAATTGGAACCAAACTCCGGTAAGCAGTGGTGGGCCTCCGACCGCTAGGTTGCGCTATTGCGCTAATCGGCTTATAGCGTAGCTAAATAATCTGTTAGCTTTACAGCGGATTGACTAAGTTTTATAATTCATAAGCGGATTTGTGCTATTTTTATTTAAAATGCAGTACCGCTAATAACTAATTATCTATCAGTAAAAACGAAATAACGTATTTACGAGCAGCGCCGGATGTGGTCCGTGACAAAAAAGCGTCCCCCTCAGTCTCTTGGTGTGTGCTCTCTCTATAGCAGTTAGCAGCCAGTGTGTTACTCTGGAGCCTTATTGCTTGTTTTCGAAGAGTCAGACGAAGACTTTTTAACATGGAGGGTGAACTTATGGATGTTTCTCAGGGCCTACGCGACGCGTCTGGATTTAAAAATAGAATTTCGCCACATTAGCACTCTTCAAAATGGCGTCCGCGACGGCCAAAGAAGCCAGGATTTTACAACAAAACACGGTAAAACAATTATTTCTTTGCTGAGAAAAAATATATTTCATAGCTGACGTTATAGCACAAGTTTTTCTGAGCTTGAGAGTTTCACGAAATGGTCAAATCTGCTGGATTTAAAAAAAGTAGTTCACCATTAGGACTCTTCAAAATGGCGTCCGCGACGGCCACAGAAATTAAGAACATAAAATAGACAGGGCAGCAAACTTACATACTCAGGGAATCACAAGGAACTCAGGAGACAGAGGCAACAGGAGACAATGCCAGGACAATGATAAACACAGAGATACAGACTTATTTTTGATTTGATGTTCATTCATTCATTTTAAAAGAACAATACAAAACAGTTTCATCAGATACAAGGATGAATAGACTTTTAGCTGAATGGATGGATGGATAGACAGTTAGCTGGATGGCTGGATGGATGGATGAATAGACAGTTAGCTAGATGGATGGATGGATGGATGAATAGACTTTTAGCTGAATGGATGGATGGATAGACAGTTAGCTGGATGGCTGGATGGATGATCTTTAACAAGTTCTAAAATCATTAAAATTTAACCTCAGCTTGTGCCTCTGACCCAACAGAACCTCCTTCAGCAGCAGAACCCTCTGCTGTGGTTCTCTGCAGGACTTCATCAGTCTCTCTCCTGGTTCTGGAGGAGTTCTGACCCACTCTTCTTTCCATTGTTGCTTCAGTTCTTTGAGGTTTCTGCTCAGCTCTCTGAAGGTCCCACCTTCAGGTTCAGGTTCTGGACTCTGACTGGGCCGTTGATTTGATTTGATGTTTATTCATTCATTTTAAAAGAACAATACAAAACAGTTTCATCAGATACAAGAATACAAGTAGGATAAAATGAAAGGAGCAGAAAGAAGATGAAATCTTATTATATCTGCCCCTTATTTATTTCACAGTTTGTTCAACCAATGATAACCTTCAAACTACATCACAAAATGAATAACTCTACTTAATTTTTCTAACTGTAATACACAAACTACATCACAAAATGAATAACTCTACTTAATTTTTCTAACTGTAATACACAAACACACTAAGCTACATCATATATAGTTTTTGAGCAAGTCCTTTTTGACCTTTTTCTTAAATGTATACATTGGGCAGCACGGTGGCACAACTGGTAGAGCTGCTGCCTCTCAGCGAGAAGGTTGCCGGTTCAAATCCCGGTCCGGGGCCTTTCTGGGTGGAGTTTGCATGTTCTCCCCGTGCATGCGTGGGTTTCCTCCGGGTACTCCGGTTTCCTCCCACAGACCAAAAAACATGCTTGTTAGGCTGATTGGTGACTCTAAATTGACCCTAGGTGTGAGTGTGAGAGTGGATGGTTGTTTGGTGTGAGTGAGACAGGTCCCTCTTGTAAATGAGTCCCCGTGACTCAACGAGGCTAGCCTGTATAAATAAAGGTTGAATGAATGAATGAATGAATTGATTTTGCATTTTTAACATCACTCTCCAGAACATTCCACAATCCAACTCCCTGAATTGAGGTAGACCGTCCCTTTAAGCTGGTTCTGAATTGTGGTTTGATGAATATCTGTCCCTTTAAGATTGTAATAACTTTGTCTAAATTTCTTTGGATATTTAAAGGTAATGTGTTATTATGAGCCCTATACATAACTGATAAAATACTATATTCTACCAATTCCTGGAATTTCAATAAATTTAGCTGAAGAAACAAGGTGTTTGATGGGTGACTGAAATGTTTTCTGGTGATTACTCTTACAGCTCTCTTTTGTAAAATAAAAACAGGCTTTGTAATTGTTTTGCACGCTTTTCCCCAAACCTCAATACAATAGATTAAATGTGGAACAATGATTGTGTTATACAACATATACAGAGCTTTATCAATTAAAAAATCCCTGACTTTATATACAGGTACATGAACACACAGCATGACAATCACAAACACCTGGACAACAAAATGGAGGAGATAAGCAAGACAATTAACAGAGAGACCAGGGAGTGTAGGGATGGGGACCCACCACCTGAGAGCAACATGCTTACAACTGTTATCTTGAAGTTCTAGGGTGTAGAGAGCCACAGAAACGGTTATGGTAGGCCGGATTTGGCCCACGGGCCTTGAGTTTGACACATGCGATCTAGTGGTACTAAAAGTAACAAAAGAAGAAAAAAAAAACAGCCAAATATGTCAGCAGTTTAGCTAACAGACTTTGGAATGGGTACATTTTGTCCTTGTCAAACCTGTTGAAGAGAACCAAACTAAATACTCTGAAACTCAAACAACTTACTGTATAACAGTTCATGCACCGCTAGTTGGCAGTGTAGTGCAAATATTGCATAACTTGCTGCTACCAATTGTTGAATTTAATTAGCGGATTAGAATTAGCTTCCCCTAATTTTCATAAGACATTAGTGCTTTTGAAATTGCGGACCTAAATAAATAAATTAGTGCTTTAGAAATAGCGGAACTAATTTTTGGATTAGCGTTGCCCACCACTGCCGGTAAGAAACTTGGCATTTTAAACAGTTGCTCCTGTCCACTCCAGCGTTTGATCACCCCAAACATAAAAAAACATTTTAATCTCAACAAAGACTGTCTGAGATGCAGTTCGGCTCGTAGAAAACCCACTCCAGTAGGAGCGGGGGGGTCACGTGTTGCTGATTTTATCTGCCAGCAGCATGAAAACACAACAACTGATGACCCTCTGCCTCCCCCTAGTGCACGTCATCAGACGCGTCCCAGTGGGTACCTGGCATCAGGGACAAGCGGCCAAAAGGGGGTGGCAGGAGCGTTCTGACAAGTTTGGTGGGGACCAGGCATGAGTAAAGTGCTATGTGTTGTCGTCATTGCATGTTCCCGTACAATGACAACATTAGTTCTCTGCATTTAACCCATCACACCTGAGATATACCCAGGTGGAGCAGTGGGCAGCTATGTTAGCACCCGGGGAGCAATTAGGGATTGGGTGTCTTGCTCAGACACCATGACATGTGGGAATGGCTGGGGATCGAACCTGGGACTTTCGGGTACCGAGTCGGCTGCCCTACCTGGGAGCTTGCTACTTCGGTCTACATGTGTTGTGTGGATCTGGAGAAGGCTTATGACCGTGCGCTTCTAGCATGAGGTGCTTGGGTTGCTTTTGCAAGTTTGTTTTCAGTGGGGATTGGACTTCACCAGGGCTGTCCCTTGTCTCCAGGTTTGTGATGTTCATGGACAGTTTTCTGAGACACAGTCACAGAGAAGAGGGTGTCTGGTTTGGGAACCTCAGGGTCTCCTTTCTGCCTTATGCCGGGTTCCCACCAAACGCGTCAAAACGCTCTTGCCGCACCCTTTTGGCCGCTTGTCACCAGAATCTGTTCACACTGAAGATGTGTCTGATGACGTGCAGTGGGAGGAGCGTCTGGCTCCTTTTCCGGTTGGTTTGTTTTGTGTTTTTGTACACCGGGCAGATGAAATCAGCTGTTCGTGAGCCTCGTTACTACTTGAATGGGTTTTCTACGAGCCGAACTGCAGCTCCGAAAGTCTTTGTTGAGATTAAAACATTTTTTTATGTTTGGGGTGATCGTACGCTCGAGCAGACAGCAGCAACTGTAAAAATGCCAAATTTCTTACCGGATGCTGGTTTCTTCATGGAGGCTTGTCCCGTCGTCGTTGCGTTATCACATAGCAGAGTCTCTCCCGATTGGTTGCTGCGACGCATCGAGCGTCGAAAGTTCAAATATTTGAACTTTGGCTGCTCGATGAGTCGGCTGCTTCGGACGCGTCGCGTGCGCGGAAAAGAACTGCAGCGCGCTGCCGCGCTGCTTGAAATGCTCAAAACGCGCCGCTTCACGATTCGCCGCGCCTCGCCGCATCTCTACATAGACTTTCAATGTAAACCGGCCGCTTCCGTTGCCCGAAACGCGTTTGGTGGATACCCGGCATTATGTGAATGATATGGTTCTTCTAGCATTTTAAGGCCAAGACCTTTAACGTGCACTGAGGTGGTTCACAGCCCAGTGTGAAGAGGCTGAAATGAGAGTCAGTTCCTCTAAGTCTGAGGCCATGGTTTGCAACCAGAAACGGGAGGAATTGCCCCTCCCGGCTCGTTTACGACTGATGGTGGCGGCTGGTGATATTTTTTTATGGGGGGGGCGCCATAAAAATGTTTTAAGCATGTGTAGAAATATGCATAATTATGTTTGTATACTGTAAAGTAAGTTTGTTCATGTTTTTTATTTGTATATATCAGGTGTATCCATTTGTATAAAACTATCATTAATAAAACATGGTTCATCTTCACCTTGTTTGAGGCATCAGTGTGAAAAGAGAATGGGAGTGTTCTGCTTCCACTTTTCAATTGTTAGACAACTTCTATCATATTCTGTTATTATTTTAGTAATACAAGTTCATAACATAAATAGAATTGTGAGGGTCCAGACTTAAATAAGGACAAAGGTGTTCAAAAATCCACCAAATAATTCAATTTAACAGTTCCAAAAATAAACTAACAAATAATTAAATTTCAATGAAAAATAAATCAAAAGATAATAACAAATTTGGCCCAACTTAAACAGGTCAACTGAAGTCTAACAAGGAGGAATGATTCCAGATTAGATTTTAAATAACTGATTTATGGGGAAGAAAAATGATCTATTTTACTGTGATCCACCTGATGAGCTCCACCTATACTTAAGGCTGCAGTCAAGTACTCTTCGCTGGAGCATTGATGCCTACTCATGGTATTTATGCTTCTAGCCAGTTTCTGAGTACAGTACTTTGAGAGACACTTACCTTGTTTTTTGTTGTGTTTCCAGTCCTCGTTTCCATCTTGGTCCTGGGACCAGTTCTCTGCTCATCGTGTCTTGCCCTCCAACCACTTGCCTGCCTCATTTCGCCCTCTGGGATTCATCTCAAGGAACTAAGGATTTCTCTGTAAAATAACAAACAAAACTAGATCAATCATCTTGAAAGAGCCTTCTGGTCAAGCCTTTCTGACAGTTTGTTTCATCTTCTAGGAAATCCAGAAGATCCCTGTACATGTGTACAGTATATAGACTTGCACTGTAAATAATAAACACTGTTACTTTTGCACCTCTTTGTCTTGTGTCGTTCTGGGTCTCATTACCAACTGGGTAAACCTTTGAAATCATAACACTATGACCACTTTATTGTTCTTTTTACATATTTTGTGCTAATTTCAGCTTACTTTTTTGTTGCTAGTTTTATATCTTTCAAAATATGAAACTTTCCCTTAAACATTATTCTCTTAAATCTGTTTTCTTTTTTATCTTGTTGAGATTTTAGCTACTGTTCTGCTACTTTTCTGCTACTTTTAACTAGCATTTTGATACTTTCAGCAAAAAAAAATGCTACTTTAGCTAGTGTTTTGCTACTCATCAATATTTTCCTCTTTTTGCTGAAGCTTAGCAGTTTAAGCATCTGTCTTTTAGCTACTATATGTCATGTGTTTGCCCCTCACAGCCAGCCATGTTCATGTTTGTTGTTAAAGAAACTGAAGTGACCTAAAATCCGATATCAGTCTCCTTAAGTTGGTCACCCACCAGACTGGTCTAAGGGTCTTTTCTTCCACTTTATGATAAAGAGGCTCTGGGTCCTGCAAGGACAATAACCTTCACATCAACATGAAGAAGACAAAGGAGATGATTGTGGACTTCAGAAGGAACAAACAAACCCCACACACCCCACTGAACATTGGAGGATCTGCAGTGGAAGTG
>JBBPBX010107214.1:0-11327 GCA_038048925.1 Garcialebias charrua
TAGATAGATAGATAGATAGATAGATAGATAGATAGATAGATAGATAGATAGATATAAAAAACTACATCTTGTCGAAGCTCCAAAATTCATGGTTGAAACCCGTGCCTTTGTGTAAAAAGTTTTTCCTCTGCAAAAAGAAGAGAACTTGTTTACTGATTGTGTATTGAAAGCTTTGTGTGAAAAATGCTATGCTAAAGAGCTCAAACCTACGGAAGCATATTGCAGTCAACCATGAAAAAAAAATTGGAGCTTATGTAGTACAGTAATCACGTGATACGTATGTAGTAATAACGTGATATTATGTAGTAAAAACGTGATACTATGTAGTAAAAACGTGATACTATGTAGTAAAAATGTGATATTATGTAGTAATAACGTGATACGTATGTAGTAAAAACATGATACTATGTAGTAAAAACGTGATAGCGTATTGCAGTCAACCATAAAAAAAATTTGGGGAGCTTATGTAGTAAAAACGTGATACGTATGTAGTAATAACGTGATACTATGTAGTAAAAACGTGATACTATGTAGTAATAACGTGATACGTATGTACCGTAGTAAAAACGTGATACTATGTAGTAAAAACGTGATACTATGTAGCGTGATAAGTATAGATGTAGCATGCGTGTAGCCAGTATTTTAGGAGGGGCGGTTCCTTTAAATATATAGTAGACCTGCAAAAAGCCACATGCCTTGGTGGCACAATGGAAAGCGCGTCTGCTCTCCACCCCAACGACCCGGGTTCGAACCTGACCTGGGTTAACTTATTTTACTTTATTTATTTATTGGATAAATAAAATAAAAAGGAGTTTGTGTTAACCACAGGCATATTAAGTCTATGGTGTTAACCGGTTCGACATTAGTGGCGTCTCCATACCTTCTCTTTCTGCCTCTCTTAACACAGAACTCGGGTTGTGTGGGAGTTGTAGGCGGGACCACAACTCCCGCACAACACAAGTTCTGTGTTAAGAGAGGTGGAAAGAGAAGGTATGGAGACGCCACTAATGTCGAACCGGCATGTCCAGCTGAGACGCACGCTGTGGGCTACGTCATGGACTCGTGGGGAGAGTGGCAGGTGATGTGTCTCACAGACCTGTCTTAGGAGGATGTTGAAGACGTTTACATAATTGGATTTATGATAGCAGGGACTCTGCTTTTTGGCATCGGAGGGGCTCTGCTCTATCGAAAATTGAAGAAGGCATTGGCAGCAGTTTCGGCCATGACAAAGCTACCGAGCCAGTGTGAAGGTTTGATCCGTGCCGTAACCTCGCAAAATCAGCTGATTTACGAGCTAAACCGTAAGGTGGAGGCGATTTATGAGAATTGCAGGCCCCCTGTGGCTTCTGGGACTCGTCCTCGTGGTGGGTTCAACCTTGGGGGAGACTCATAACATGGATCAGTGGAATGGATTCCCACAATTAGGCCATTTTGGAAACAGATCGTCCAGATGGACTCAAGGCTGAAGAAAAAAATCTGTCTGCCTGAAGAAAATCAACAATCAAGCTTATCTGGATCTGATTCCCCGCCGGCCTTAGAAATAGACTGACTATCAAATTTCTCCTGGGTCATGAGTAACCAAGGATAATAAGCTTAATCTATTTTATTCGTAATAGAACATAGATGACAGATCAAAAGTTTAATCTGAGTAAATGTAATAATAATAATAATAATAATAATGAATTCCATTTATAATGCACTTTTCATTAATAAAAATCTCAAAGTGCTACAAAGTGTAATAAAGCAAAGATCAAAATAAAACAAGTGATAAAATCAAATAAAATCAATAATAATATCGACTAAGATCAAAGATAAAATCATGTGGATGCAGATTAGGCTTGCTTAAAAAATAAATAAAATAAAACAAGTGATAAAATCAAGTAAAATCAATAATGATATCAGCTAAGATCAAAGATAAAATCATGTGGAGGCAGAATAGGCTTGCTTAAAAAGAAAGGTCTTTATGCTGCTTTTAAAGTCAACCAGTGACTGTGGAGCTCTCAGGTCATCAGGGAGGGAGTTCCACAGGCGGGGGGCAGCCACACAGAATGCTCGGTCTCCCATGGTCCTCAATTTGGTCCGAGGAATATGAAGGAAATTACTGTTCTGTGATCGTAGAGACCGGGTGGATGAATATGGTGCAAGAATGTCCTTTAGATAGTCAGGTGAAGTGCCGTGCAAGCATTGATGGGTAATGAGAGCAGTTTTGTACTGAATTCTGTAGGTGACAGGAAGCCAATGGAGGTTATGGAGAATGGGTGTAATATGTTCAAATTTACGAACTCTCAACAGAATCCTTGCTGCACTGTTTTGAATGTATTGAAGTTTCTGAAGGTTTTTGCCAGGGATACCAATAAACAGGGAGTTGCAGTAGTCGAGCCTGGAGGAGACAAAGGCATGGACGAGTTTCTCAGCATCAGGAAAAGTCAGAGATGGGCGAAGTCTGGAGATGTTTCGAAGATGGAAGAAGCAGGTTTTAAACAGATGCTTAATGTGATTTTCAAATGTAAGATGAGAGTCCATTTTTATTCCAAGATTTGTAACAGAGGTGGAGAGGGGGATGTCTTGACCAGAGAAGGAGATTGTTGTTAAAGTTGATGTTTGTATCTGGTGAGGGGTGCCAATCAATATGGCCTCAGTCTTCGAGCAGTTTAATTGAAGAAAATTCTGATTCATCCATGCCTTTATTTCCTCCAGGCAGGCAGAGAGAACAGTGAGTGAAGACGGAGATAGGGATGATGATGATGTTCCAGTCCTGATGTAAAGCTGTGTGTCGTCGGCATAGCAGTGAAAAGAAATGTTGAACTGATTGATAATTTGACCTAAAGGCAGCATGTAGAGGGAAAACAGCAGGGGCCCCAGAACTGACCCCTGAGGGACACCACAGGAGACACCGACTGTCTGGGAAGTGGCATTGCCAAGGCTAACACATTCCAGCCTATCGGAGAGGAAAGATCTGAACCAGTCCAGGACAATGTCACAGAGACCGACCTCCACATGAAGACGGTGGAGGAGGATATTATGGTCCACAGTGTCGAAGGCTGCAGTGAGGTCAAGGAGGACAAGGATGGAGGGAGAACCAGTGTCAGCAGCCATGAGGACATCATTTGTTACTCTCAGCAGTGCAGTCTCAGTACTGTGAGCTGCTCTGAATCCAGACTGGAATTTCTCATACAGGGAGTGTTGTTGTAGGTGGTCCTGCAGCTGAGCAGCAACTGCTTTCTCCAGCACTTTGGACAGAAATGGGAGGTGGGAAATTGGGCGGTAATTAGAAAAAATGTCGGGATCCAAATTAGATTTTTTCAGAAGAGGCCTAATGATGGCAGTTTTTAGAGGCAATGGAACATGACCAGATTGTAGAGACTTGTTTATTATTTGTGTGATTAATGGGCTTATTGCAGAGTGATTGGATTTTATGAGAGACGAGGGGAAGGGATCCAGGGCGCAGGATGAAGGCTTCATTTTCTTGAGGATGGTCTCTACCTCACTCTGAACGACTTCATCAAAGCTGCTCAGGGTCCCAGAAAGCAGACGGGTAGATGGTACACTAAGATCAGGGAGGTTGTGGAGCTGAGATCTGATAGTGTCAACTTTGTTTTTAAATGATGAGAGGAACAGGTTGCATTTTTGAACAGAGTCCTCATGAGTTTGTTTAATGGGATTAAGCAGATGAGTTATTGTGGAGAAGAGCTGTTTAGAGTTTCCAGGGCAGGTGTTGATGATGTTGGAATAATATTTGGAGCGTGCTTCTTTAAGCGAATAGGCGTACGCTTTCTGATGTTCTTTGTACGCTTGCTTGTGCACAGAGAGACCAGATGATTTTACACGTCTCTCAATAGCACGGCCAGTTGCCTTCATCCTGCGCAGCTCATCAGTGTACCAGGGGGCTGAACGGGAGAAAGACACCAGTCTTGACTTCAGGGGAGCATGTAGGTCCAGAAGCTCCTGGAGAGATTGGTTGTAATAATCCACAGAGTCATCTGCAGATGAGTGATTAACAGCGGTCAGGGTGTGAAGATCAGCAGACAAAACATCAGGGGAAATGTTTTTATAGTCACGGAACTGGATAGGTCGTTTTGGGTTAGAAGCAGGCGAAGTTGAAGGCACTTCCAGGGAGATGACCCTGTGGTCTGAGACACCCAGGTCATATACAGACAAGTTATTAAGTACAGTGTCTGTAATCACCAAATCCAGAGTATGCCCCCTGTTGTGCGTAGGGGCGTCCACATGTTGGGTGAGGTTGAGAGATTCCAAAAGAGACTTAAAATCTGTTGCCAGAGGGGAAGAGGAATTGTCCATGTGGATATTCAGATCGAATATGTAACATTTTAAAGGAAAAATATGTTGATTCAAAATTTCACAGTGTCAACAAATCCCAAAAAAGTTGGGACAAGTAGCAATAAGTGGCTGGAAAAAGGAAATTGAGCATATAACAAACAGCTGGAAGACCAATTAACACTAATTAGGTCAATTGACAACATGATTGGGTATAAAAAGAGCTTCTCAGAGTGTCAGTGTCTCTCAGAAGCCAAGATGGTAAGAGGATCACCAATTCCACCATTGTTGTGCAGAAAGATAGTGCAGCAATACCAGAATGGTGTTACCCAGCGTAAAATAGCAAAGACTTTTAAGTTATCATCATCAACCGTGCATAACATCATCAAAAGATTCAGAGAATCTGGAACAATCGCTGTGCGTAAGGGTCAAGGCCGTAAAACTCTACTGGATGCTCGTGATCTCCGGGCCCTTAAACGTCACTGCACCTCAAACAGGAATGCCACTGTCAAGGAAATAACAGAATGGGCTCAGGAATACTTCCAGAAAGCATTGTCAGTGAACACAATCCACCGTGCCATCTGCCGTTGCCAGCTGAAACTCTACAGTGCAAAGAGGAAGCCATTTCTAAGCAAGCTCCACAAGCTCAGACGTTTGCACTGGGCCAGGGGTCATTTAAAATAGAGTGTGGCAAAATGGAAGACTGTTCTGTGGTCAGATGAGTCACGATTTGAAGTTCTTTATGGAACACTGGGACGCCATGTCATCCGGACCAGAGAGGACAAGGATAGCCCAAGTTGTTATCAACGCTCCGTTCAGAAGCCTGCATCACTGATGGTATGGGGTTGCATGAGCGCTTGTGGCATGGGCAGCTTGCATGTCTGGAAAGGCACCATTAATGCAGAGAACTATGTTCAGGTTCTAGAACAACATATGCTCCCATCTAGACGTCATCTCTTTCAGGGAAGACCCTGCATTTTTCAACAAGATAATGCCAGACCACATTCTGCAGCAATCACAACATCATGGCTACGTAGGAGAAGGATCCGGGTACTGAAATGTCCAGCCTGCAGTCCAGATCTTTCACCTATAGAGAACATTTGGCGCATCATAAAGAGGAAGGTACGACAATGAAGGCCCAAGACGATTGAACAGTTAGAGGCCTGTATTAGACATGAATGGGAGAGCATTCCTATTTTCTAAACTTGAGAAACTGGTCTCCTCTGTCCCCAGACGTCTGTTGAGTGTTGTAAGAAGGGGGGATGCCACACAGTGGTAAAAATGGACTTGTCCCAACTTTTTTGGGATTTGTTGACGCCATGAAATTTTGAAACAACATATTTTTCCCTTAAAATGATACATTCTCTCAGTTTAAACTTTTGATCTGTGATTTGTGTTCTATTCTGAATAAAATATTAGATGTTGGCACCTCCACATCATTGCATTCAGTTTTTATTCACAATTTGTTTAGTGTCCAAACTTTTTTGGAATCCGGTTTGTACATATGCTCATTTTTCTAACCTCTGCATCACCACCCTGATTCCTATCTATGTTCACTGTTTGTTCATTTTGATGGCTATGAGCAGCATGTAACAGAAACAATTCCATCCATCCATCCAAATATCCATCCATCCATTATCTTTAGCCACTTCTTCCTTTCAGGTCGCGGGGGTCACTGGTGCTCATATCCAGCAGTCACTGTGCGAGAGGTGGGGAACACACTGAATGTGTCTCCAGCCCATACAGCTTTCATTTCTAATCCAGGCCTGAAATCTGGCCCAACCCAACCCGAAATCGGGATGGGCTGGGACATGATAATGTGCTGGATGGGTGGGCCGGGTCGGTGTCAGGCTTTTGATTGGGTTAGCGGATCAGCCGTGATCCAATTACAGTATATGACAACATGGCTTGCCATAAAATCCAATTATATGACAGCACGGCTTGCTATACTTTTACCAGTCGCACGCGGCCGTTTCATCACAAGCTGACCGGCCTTGAAAGAGGTTAAAAGTTCAGTTAAGCTTCAGATGGGACTATGCTGCCAGGAAGTGATCCATCTCCCAAATGGACGTTCATTCAGCTGCTGCACTCAGCAGACGCACGTGGCCGATGATTACCCAAACAGGTGAGATCCCAAAGCAGACATGTCAGAGCAGGGTCTGGGTCCAAGTAATGCAGAATGTAGGTAATAATAATAATAATAATAATAATGTCACATTTTTGTCATCTGTGTATGTTTCCATACAAGACAAAATTTGACTCTGCATTTAACCCAATCACCACCAGGTGGGGCAGTGGGCAGCTATAGAAAGCGCGCCGGGGAGCAATTGGGATGAGATGTGCTGCTCAAACACACCACAAGTTATGCCGTGACTGGGGTTCGAACCTGGGTCCTTCGGGTCCCAAGTCGGTTCCCCTGCCACTACACCATCTTGGCCCCTAGAAACAGGGTTTAGATGCTCTTTGACAGCTATGAAAGGACAAACACCCCCTCAGCTCTGATCTTCTGCCCCTTTTATTCAACCACACATCCCCGACCGTTAATAACCAATTAAAATGTTGTTGTTTTTTCCAGGTTCGAACTTGTAATCACTGTTGATTCTTCGGGTCGGGTGGGGTTCGGAAATGATGGCTGCAGGCTGGGGCTGGGTCAAATCAGATTTTTGGGCCCAAATGCAACTCTACGTCACAGGGACACAGAGACAAACAACCATTCACTCTCTCACTCACACCTAGAGACAATTTAGTTACCAATCAGACTAACATGCATGTTTTTGGTCTGTGGGAGGAAATTGGACTAACCCGAGAAAACCCACACATGCACAGCGAGAACATGCAAAACAATGTCTTAAATAATTTTCTTCTTTTTAAAGTTTGGCTTTTGTACTTTATAGAAACTCAGAGTACATCAGACACTTCAAATAGGACTCACTTAAAACAAAACAAAAAAACTCAAGCACTCACACGTCACTTTGATGAGTGTAAATGCGGTCAAATAAAGCTTCAGGTGCCATCCACTTCACTGGCAAACGACCCTGTGGGCACATTGATCGCTTAGTGTAATGTCTAAATGCAATTGTATTGCGGTTTCATATGTTACAAGACTTCTGGCGTACATTAGTAGTCTTTTTGTAGTAGTCAATGTGGTGGATGTCTCGGGCAAGGCCAAAGTCAGCGATCTTCATCACGTTGTCTTCAGTGACCAGGACGTTTCTAGCAGCCAGGTCTCTGTGAATACACTGAAACAAAGAAAACAAGAGTACCACATAGGGCACATTATAGACCCATCAACAAACTATTATGCAGCATCACAACGATCTATGGCAATGACCCAGACAAGCAAAGCTCTTGTAGAACCTTTGACCTTCACTTTCAACCTTGACCTTATTGCTGTGGTGAAGAAAATATTATGTGACATGCCATGTCATGCCAAATTTTCAGCAGTTTAGACGTTACAGTCCGGAGAAGCAAATAAGTTGTTTTAATTTTGACTTTGAGTTATGATCTTGACCTTGAAGCTGAGGTGATGAAACATGTACGCAACACTGTCAAGGGAATGTGTATTATTTGCACTCACCATGATCCATAATTTTCAATGCTCTTTTCCTGCCATTGAGAATTATATTAAAATGTTCCATTATCCTTACTCTACATAATAATCAGTCTTCAAGTGACTTGTCAGTAAAAGGACAGCAAGAGATAAGGCTATTATCCTCAAGATGATTGATATTTCATTCAACCTTTATTTAGTCAGGTAAATCTTTTGAACCTCATGGGCTCATTTACGAAAGCGACCTGCTAAAACTAAAGAAAAGATATAATTACAGTAACATCTTTCTGAACCCTTGAGAGCTGCTGGATCCCATATTTCCTCCTGCTTCTGACTACAGCTGGGTTCTGATAAAGCTGGACAGGGCGGGGAGGGACCGGGGCCTGGTGGCTGGATATTTCTACAAAACTGATTTTTTGTTTTGTTTTGTTTGGGAAGTCAGAATGGGTCAGAACCTCAGACAGGTGAAAGTATTGATACGTTTTGTGCTTATAAATGCACTGATCTTCTGCGAGTGTGGTTGTTCTCTAAAGTGTTGTAAATAAATATGATGAAGTCTACACCTGGGGCCTCATGTACAAAGACTTGCGTGGATTTCTTACTGAAAAGTGCCGCACGGTCAAATCCAGAAATCTGCCTACGCACAAAAAAATCCAGATGTATCAAACTGTGCATACGCCGGTATCCACGCACATTGCTTTTGTACATCACAATCAACGTGGAATTGAGCGCACATGAGAGAGTGGCCGACTCCGCCTTTGACACGCCTCCATATAAATATGCAAATTCATTTAAATATGCCCTGCACGTTAGGAATGTCGTCTTTGCTCTATTGCAAATCATGTCGAAACGTGGAAAAAAGAGGAACTTCACGGACTGTGAACTGGAGACACTTCTGAGTGACGTAGAGAGGCACAGAAAAAGGTTTTGTTTGGCACGCTCAGCGCACAACAAACCGTCCACTTTTAAATGAAAGTTGACCAAGCTATTCTAACATGCCTAAATAGGTCAGTGGGTAGCGTGCCCGCCTTTCGTCCCAAACCTCATGAGTTCGAATCCCGCATGGTACAACGTTTAAAAAAAAAAAATTCATTCCAGATTTAAAGAACACAAGAAAACTATTTAGAATGAACAACATGAAATGATACAATACCTGAAATGAAGGCGAAAGAGGATTTCTTGTGGGGGTTTTTAAAATAGTTTTCTTGTGTTCTTTAAATCTGGAATGAATTTAAAAAAAAGACAAACGTTGTTTTCATTTAAATATACCCTGCAACAGAGGAATGTCGTCTTGTCCCATCATGCATCACGTTCTTCAACTGCTAAAACAGCTAAAAATGAAGAACTATTCAGTCTTTCTGTTTATTATATTTTTTGCAGGTTATATTCTAATTGCGTCCATGTGGATGTAATAATTGTCAATCATGTGTGTTCGGGTGGAAATAATCATTATTTCCCCTTCATGAACAGTTTCCAGAATCACCTGTAAGTGTCGCCAAAGGAACACAAACCACAGAAACGTGCGTACGCCTGCTCTGGAGCTGGCGTGGAAATGTACTTGGATGCGCACATATTCACGTTCAGTTCAGTTTTGATACATACAGGGTTTTGCGTGGATAGTGACGTACGCACGGTTTTTGTGCGCACGCACGGTTGATACATGAGGCCCCTGGTTGTTTTGGGAATCCCTTTTTATCCACAATGATGCAGATATCTTTGAAGTTTAGTTGAACTATCTTGAGCGGATCCGAAGGTATTGGCAGGACAAGAGAAAATTTACAGACATAAAAATGTACGGAGAGATGGAAGCTGCATCATAATACATCCGTCTTTTGACAAGCACATGTAAAGGAAAATTATCCAAAGCCAGGTAATATAAACCGGCAGAAATCCCTTTATATTTGATTTATGTACCAACAGTGAAGAAAAATTATTTTCAGGTTTAGTCTCTAGACAAATGCTTAACAAATGAACAAACAAAATAGGAGAAACAGTTTACTCAGATCAAAAAACGTTCAATACAGAAACAACTGGACTTTATTTGTAACAGAAGACGTTTCGCTCTTCATCCGAGGATCTTTCTCAATTTCAAAGAGCAGAGAGTGGGATTCAGGTTTTAAAGGATGAGATAAGATACACACATGCCTATGTAGATTGACAAATCACACCTCACACCTTAACAGTAGGGGTTTCTTAAGGTCTTTGTTAGTCTAATTCACAGATGAGGCTCCTCTGTTCCCATCAAGTGTGAAAACCGTCTGGGAATCAGTCCTAAAGCTGCATTACAGTATACGTTTTTGAAAGTTGGAATCTGAGACCTCCTCCTCCGTTAAGAGAACGTTTTTCTTGCTTAATATAAACTGCTTCCTTCACACCCCTCTCAAGCCATCTGTGTTCTCGGTACAAAATGTGCACATTCTGGTCCTCTGCCTCTCCACCACTTATTTCAAATTCAAAGAGTTTTTACAGACCTAAGCACGGCTGTGCCATGGGATCTCCAGTGTCACCCATTCTACATGGAAGAAGTGGAACAGAGAGCCCTAAACTCCTATGAGGGAACAACTCCAAGCCATTGGTTCCGATATGTGGATGATACCTGGGTCAAAATCCAAGCCAAGGAAGTAGAAGCGTTCACCAGACACATTAATTTGGTCGACAACAACATCAAGTTCACCAGAGAGGATGTAAATGATAACAAGCTGCCTTTTTTTGGACTGTTTGGTTCAGATGGAATGAGAGGACAGCCTCAACATTGAAGTTTACAGAAAACCAACCCACACAGACCAGTATCTTCTGTTTGACTCTCACCATCCACTTGAACACAAACTTTCTGTCATCAGAACTTTATAGCATCAGGCTGAACACATCCCCACGAAGACGGAAGGGAAGGAAAAAGAACAGAAACACATAGAAAAATCTCTCCAAACATGTGGATATCCTAACTGGGCCTTTGTCAAGTCAGCAAGGAAATCTACAAAACACACTAATAAACAGAAAAAGGAGAACAGACGAAAAAACATTGTCATCCCTTATGTGGCTGGAGTATCAGAGAATTTCAGAAGGATTTTCAACAAACACAACATCCCAGTACATTTCAAACCCAGCAGGACTCTCAGACAGAGGCTGGTCCACCCTAAGGACAAAACACCCACACACAAACAGAGTGGTGTAGTGTATGCGGTCCAGTGCAGCGAGGACTGTCCAGACCTCTACATTGGGGAAACTAAACAGCCTCTTCACAGACGAATGTCCCAACACAGGAGAGCCACCTCCTCTGGACAAAACTCAGCTGTTCACCTCCACCTCACGGACAAGGGACACTCATTTGAGGACCAGAATCTGCACATTTTGAACCGAGAACACAGATGGTTTGAGAGAGGTGTGAAAGAAGTTGTTTATATTAAGAGAGAAAAGCCTTCTCTTAACAGAGTAGGTCGTCTCAGATTCCAACTTTCAAAAACGTATAATGCAGCTTTAGGACTGATTCCCAGACGATTTTCAC
>JBBPBX010107215.1:0-11327 GCA_038048925.1 Garcialebias charrua
TATTGACTATAGCCATTTCCATTCTCTTGGCAAAATCCACCACCATCTGTCCTTCCTGGTTTCTTTCCTTGACACCAAACCTACCCATCACTTCCTCATCCCCTCTGTTTCCTTCACCAACATGTCCATTCAGGTCTGCTCCAATCACCACTCTTTCCTCCCTGGGAATACTCTCTATCACTTCATCCAAATCTTTCCAAAATTTATCTTTCTCCTCCTCATCACATCCAACCTGTGGAGCATAACCACTTACTATGTTTAGCATCAGACCTTCTACTTCTACCTTTAGACACATCACCCTATCTGACACTCTCTTCACCTCTACTACATTCTTTGCCAACTCCTCCTTCAGGACCACCCCTACTCCATTTCTCTTTCTATCCACACCATGGTAAAACAGTTTAAACCCTGCTCCAATACTGTGAGCCTTGCTGCCCTTCCACTTGGTCTCTTGGACACATAAAGCATCTACCTTTCTTCTCTGCATCATGTCAGCCAGCTCTCTACCTTTGCCTGTCATTGTCCCCACATTTAGAGTTGCAACCCTCAGTCCTACATTCTTCACTTTCCTCCTCTCCCTCTGTCTCCTGACACGTTTTCCTCCTCGGCGTCTTCGACTAACAGTAGTACAATTTCCGCCGGCACCCTGTTTGTCAACAGCACCGGTGGCGGACGTTGTTAACCCGGGCCTCGACCGATCTGGTATGGTTTCACTTTGATGAACTCGCATTATGGTTTTGGCAAGTGTTTTACATCGGATGCCATTCCTGACACAACCCTCACCATTTACCCGGGCTTGGGACCGGCACAAGAGATACAATGGCTTGTGCTCCCTAGTGGCTGGCTGTTTTGTTTTATTATATTGTTTTTTGGTATTGCCTGGTTATAATCTTGTTTTTCTTTGTGCTTTTCTTAGGCTCCTGTCTGACCTCCAAATGCTAATGTTGCTAGCAATGAGGACCCCACAAGGATGTGTACTGAGCCCCCTTCTATTCACCCTGCTAACACACGACTGCACACCATCATACAGCTCCAACCACTTCATCAAGTTTGCGGACGACACAACAGTGGTGGGTCTCATCAGCAACAACGATGAGACGGACTACAGGAACGAGGTGAGCCGCTTGGCCTTGTGGTACGGACACAACAATCTCACTCTCAACGTGGAGAAGACAAAGGAGATTGTCGTGGACTTCAGGAAGAGGGATGCCCAACATGCCCCTCTGACCATCAACAGCACCGCAGTGGAGAGAGTAGACAGCACCAAGTTCCTGGGAGTGCACGTCTCAAAGGACCTGTCCTGGAGCAGGAACACTGCAGCACTGGCCAAGAAGGCTCACCAGCGTCTCTACTTTCTCCACAAGCTGAAAAGGGCTGGAGCTTCAACCCCCATCATGTGCACCTTCTACAGAGGTGCCATAGAAAGTGTCCTGACCAGCTGCATCACTGTGTGGTTTGGTGCATGTACTGCATCCTGCCGCAAGAGCCTCCAGCGCATCATGAGAGCAGCTGAGAAGATCGTCGGCACCTCCTTCCCCTCACTGCAGGACTTACACAGCAAACGCCTCACTCGGAAAGCCCACTGCATGGCAGGTGATCCCACACACCCACTACACAGCTGCTTTAGACTGTTGCCTTCAGGGAGGAGACTGAGGAGTCTCCAGGCTCGAACCAGCAGACTGAGAGACAGCTCTGTTCATCAGGCAGTAAGGATGCTAAACACTCTGCCTGCTCTGCCTCCCCTCCCATTTGAACTGCCTTAACACAAAAAACTTTCTCACACATTACCACACAACACAAAGATTTTAACACTGGTCCCTGTGTCATCAAACGGGTTATTCACTAAACTCTCAGTCATGTGCTCATTCAGTTTGCACTACTTCTCATATTTGCACTGTTTGTATTACATTACTGCCTATAGTCATACTACTGTTTATATTCACTGTTTACATTAATACTGTTTACATTTATTACTACTGTTTACATTTACACTACTTTTATATCTACACTACTGCTGATACATATACAGTATTCTCTGACTAGCCTTATTTAAGGATGCCCAATGTGCCTTACTGCATATGCCACTTTGCCTCTATACCAACATCAACTACCTCATACATATACTGTGTACATTAACTCATATGCTGCTTTGCCACTCTTTGCAAATGTCAATGCTAGAACCTTCAGTTTATTTTATAGATACACTTTATATACTTTTTATACTACTATGCAATAACTCAGGACAGTATTACACTTTTATCATTTCATTTTATGCTTATGTCATTAAATGTTTAGTGTTTTAGTGTTGGTGTAACTGTCAGGACAGTGTTACACTTTTACTATTTTATGCTTATGTTTATTAAATGTTTTAGTGTTTTAGTGTTTAAATGGTTACTTTTGCACCGAGGGACTGAGAGAGAAATGCAATTTCAATCCTGTTTATGTCCTGTACATATTGCAGTTCTGACAATAAAAGTTGACTTTGAAACCTCACATCTTCCACAAAGTGCTAAGGTGAATCTCTGC
Source organism: Garcialebias charrua (assembly GCA_038048925.1). Lineage (NCBI taxonomy): Eukaryota > Metazoa > Chordata > Actinopteri > Cyprinodontiformes > Rivulidae > Garcialebias > Garcialebias charrua. The sequence continues at coordinate 2,527 of JBBPBX010107215.1, forward strand.
CACAGACAGTCCTGCATTTGGAGATTCATCACAGATGAGTGAGGACGTCGCTTTCCTCTGCTGTGACTGACTCTTAAAATGACTGAAGGACACTGAAACTGTCATACAGAAGCAGATCATGGTATTTATGATGCATACCTCTGGTAATTGTAGTTTCTTTTATTATTAAGGTTCTTATGTTATCATTGTTATCAATTTTAACTTTTTAACATTTTTGAATTTGTTTTGCTCATGAATAAACAGTTTTTAAGCAACAACTTATGTGGATATTTTGTGTGTGCTCTATTTAGACCTGTTGTACATATCTGTATTGCGGGTTTGAACCAGATCTGGGCCGCGTTTTGAGATTCGACTTACTCTACTGGGCCGGACCTGGGCCAAATCCGCCTAAAAATGAAATGAGGATGCCGCATCTGGGCCGCATCTGGGCCAAATTTGCCTAAAAACTAAACAAGGATTCCGTATCTGGGCCACATTTGGGCCGAATGCAGTAGTTTTGTAGCACTTCTGGCCCACCTCCGGCCCAGATCCAATCCAGATCCGCAATCCACATCCGGGCCAGTTTTGGCCCGTTGGACAAAAAGACACCGGGCCGGATCCATTTTACAAATGCGGGCCAAATGTTTTCATACATTTGGCCCAGATCCGGCCCACATAACTTTTGCTGTCTGGGATATATTTCTGGTTCAGGATTTTTTAGGCGTGTTTTAAACGTGACCGCGTTTCGTCACGCGGTCCTCATTAGTAGAGCCCCCACCCCCTGCAGCTCCGGCCGTATAAATTCGCCTCGGTGGAGCCGTTCACTCGCGAATCGCAGACAGCATCAGATAGCAATAGCATAGATATTTTGTTCATTGTTAGCTAGCTAATCAATTATGCCTCGTTCGTGCATCTTCCCTGGATGTCGCAATGGTCAGGGCACCCGTACAAATCATAACATGTTTTTATACTGCGTCGTTTTATGCTGAGTATCTGTAATGCCTGGTTGGGACAATGGTTAGAGCGCTTGCCTTCCGTCCCAAAGCCCACGGGTTCAAATCCCGCATGGTGCAACTCTTTTTTTTTTTTTTTTTAAATTCATTCCAGATTAAAAACACACAAGAAAACTATTTACAAAAACAGCGTAACTCTTGGAAAAAGTAGCTGCTGTTACAGACAGAACTCGGATAAAAACAGAGCAGGTTTACTGGCTCTGCTGTCTGCCTCAGTGCCTCTCCACTGTGGGACACGAGCAGGACCAGCGCAGCTGCCTGAAACCACGCCCACGCACTGACACGCCCCTAGCGTTCCAGACCAAGAGAAAATAAGGTTTTTTCATGATTTTTGAGACTTAATTTTATAAGGTAAACAATGTTTTTAATCAGTCAGATTTAAATGGGTGATTAATAACACATATTTATGCCATGTGACAAACTAAAAACACACATTTAATTTCACTTTACACGGTCTTTAAATTCCCCTTCTTAATCCCTTATCTGGAGTTTTCTTTTGTTTTTTTGCCAAAAGTCAAGTGATCGCTCCCTCCTCCCTCCTCTCCCTCTGCTGAGTTGAATGAGGAAATGCCTCAGGTTGTCACTCACGAGAGAATTAAACTCGGGTTTTACGTTGCTGCCCGAGTCCCTGCAGATTTTCTGGTCTTCTGGTGTGCTGGACCAGAGCTCCATGGTTTTATTTTATTTTTTTAGAACGTTTTATTAACATATAAACACAGAATATGCAGCAGCAGCGAGAGAAAATGCAGCAGGAGGCGGAGCTGATGTCAACTTCACCAGAGCATGGGAAGCAGACCATATATGGCTCTGAGGGGGAGGGAGCAGAATGTTCAAAATTTTTCTATGATCCAATGGTCTTGTTCCTCAGCAGAGGCCACGCCTCCAGCAAGAATCGGTTCTCTATAACAGAAAGTCCAGACCCTAGTACGAAGCGAAGTGAAGGAGGGTCTGGTTTTAACCAGGCTAGACTTACGGTAGCTTTTTTAGATTTTTCTACCTGGATTATTGAGCATGCATCAGGGTATTAATTAGATAATAATAATAAAACAACAATACCTCTTCTTGAACGGTTGTTATGAGGTGGATGAATCTCTCGGTCATCATCATCAGGGCTTTAATAAGCTCCAGGGCTTGTTGACAATATCAGTTTTAGCTTTTTCATAAAGTGCTGAACTTTTTGACTGAAGTGTTGACATGATGGATGTTGTAGTGAGGCTCAAGAACTTTAAAGCCGACACATCAACAACATTCAGACGTAGATCCAGATCTTTAAAAACTCCTACAGCTTGTGTTATTGCTCTGGACCGACCTGAATTACCTGATGAAGGTTGTTTAAATGCTGCTGTTAGCTGTGTTTGCAACAAGCTGCTTTTCTTGCTTGTAAAAGAGATGTTCATGTTCGAATTATGTCGTTTCAAGTGCGTTAACAAGTTTAGATGTGTTGCTGCTGCAGATTCATTCATTCATTCAACCTTTATTTATACAGGCTAGCCTCGTTGAGTCACGGGGACTCATTTACAAGAGGGACCTGTCTCACTCACACCAAACAACCATCCACTCTCACACTCACACCTAGGGTCAATTTAGAGTCACCAATCAGCCTAACAAGCATGTTTTTTGGTCTGTGGGAGGAAACCGGAGTACCCGGAGGAAACCCACGCATGCACGGGGAGAACATGCAAACTCCACCCAGAAAGGCCCCGGACCGGGATTTGAACCGGCAACCTTCTCGCTGAGAGGCAGCAGTCTCTACCAGTTGTGCTACCGTGCTGCCCAAGATCCAATCTCCATGAAATGTGGACACAGCTTTGGATCAGTTCACGTCTTTTAACAAGAAAGCCATAATGTTCCTAAACATGAGACCACAACCACAGACGTGTAAGTTTAAATTGTTTATGTCTATGACCGCAACGAGATGCTAGGCTGCTAATGCTACGTGTTGCAAGATAATAGCGCCATGCTGAAACACATAGGAATTTTAGTTCCACGGCGTATAATCTCTCGTTCATAAAATTTAATGAGGGAAAGAAATGGCCGAATGGTATGCACGTGGACCGAACCAAATGTGCCGTACCGAAACAGTTCGGTACACCCAGGTGTACCGTTACACCACTATACCACAGAGTCCTGGCCTGATGATGTTGCTCTTCTGTGCTGGGCCATCCTTTGGGCCAGTGGCTGTTTAGTTTCCCCGATATAAGACTGATCACAGCCCTCCTGACACTGAACAGCATACACAATATTACTCTGTTTGTGCCGGGGGACTGGATCTTTGGGATGAACCAGTCTTTGCCGTAATGTATTTTAGGGTTTAAAAGCCACTGGGATGTTATGTTTAGAAAATAAACATATGTTTCTCTGAAACTCCCACAACATACGGAACAACCACTAGTCTGGGTCTGGGTTCCTTCTTTTCACCTGATGGCTGGGAGTCCTAGTTTGGGTTTCTTCTCTGCTTTCAGGAAGGCCCAGTTAGGATATCCACATTGAGCCTGTCTTGTGTGTGATTTCTCCTTCTGTCTGGCTCCTGAGTTAGTGGGGACACTGTCTGCTCTGTGATACAGAGTCCTGATGACTCCTAACTTGTGCTCCAGAGGGTGATGGGAGTCAAACTGTAAATACTGGTCTGTGTGGGTGGGTTTGCGGTACACCTCAGTTTGCAAATGTCCTCTATCAGAAACTGAGACCTCACAGTCCAAGAAAGCCAACCTGCCATTTTTTACATCTTCTCGTGTGAACTTGATATATTTATCCACAGAGTTGATGTGATCAGTGAAATGTTGGACTTCCTGAGATTTAATTTTAACCCAGGTGTCATCAACATACCTGAACCAATGACTTGGTGGTCTCCCTGAAAAGGATGTCAAGGCTCTCTTTTCTACCTCCTCCATGTACAGGTTGGCAACAATAGGAGAAACTGGAGACCCCATAGCACACCCATGTTTCTGCCTATAATATTGCTCCCCATATTGTCTGCAGGCACAGTTTCAAGAGTTGGCAGTTGCTCTATGGTCCTGCTTTTCAGAGTGGTGTCTGATTTTAACCTTAAACAGACCACCTCCACTGCCTCATCAACAGGACTGCACGTAAAGAGTGATGTGACATCAAAGAGACAATGGTTCCATCTGTCTCCATGATGACATCTCTAATGACATTATGACATCACCTTATCCACAAAGTTCATGGTGTTCTGTATGTGATGTTCCGAGTTACCAACTAAAGGTATGAGTGCATCCATTCATCCATCTATCCATTATCTTTATCCGCTTCTTACTTTTTGGGTCATGGGGGTCACTGGTGCCCATGTCCAGCAGTCACTGTGCAAGAGGTGGGGGACATACAGGTAGTCCCCGACTTACGAGCGAGTTCCGTTACAACGAGTTGCTCGTAAAGCGAAAATTCGTAACTTGGAACGGCCGCCACGTGTCTCGTAAGTCCGGAATTTCGCTCGTAAGTTGGAACGGTTTTGCTAGCGCGACTACAAACACTCGTTTTTCATCGAAAAACTGCTTACGAGTGCATAAAAATGATCGGAAACGTGTGTCCACATGTTTAGCTAACGAACTGTGGTGAAAAAACACAGAAAAATTCTGTATTTTTTGCGTTTTTTCCAAAAATTCGCCAGCTCGTAAGTCCGGAACCTCGTAGGTCAGAGCGCTCGTAAGTCGGGGACTACCTGTACTGGACAAGTTGCAAGTCCATCACAGGTCAAGGCCACATATAGGTCAAGGCCACATATAGAGACACAAGACAAACAACCATTCACTCTCTCACTCACACCTAGGACAATTTTTAGTTAGCAGTTAGCCTAACACACATGTTTATGGTCTGTGGGAAGAAACTAGAGTACCCGAGAAAAAACCCACGCATGCAAACTCCACCAAGAAAGGCCCCCGGCTGGGATTTAAACTGGGGCAACCAGCTCGCTGAAAGGCAGCAGCTCTACCAACTGCACCACCATGCTGCCTGGGATGAGTACAGACGCCAAAATATTTGGAAACATATGCAGAGCAGTCACTCTTTCAGGGATGAAGATGTGCACATCCATGCAGAGGAATGCTGGTTTGAGAGGAGTAAAAGAAGCCATCTTTGTAAAGAGAACTTGTCCAGCTTTAAACAAGGGTGGGGGTTCTCCGTTTTCAATTGTCATCCTCTTACAATTCTGTTATCACAAGTATCAGAACAAGCAGCCAGCAGGACACTAATGACCAATTGATATAGGGCTCTAATGATCTATTGTTAGGCTGATGGTCCTCCTTTATTATGTGAACAGCTATTTCTGGATGTCACCATCCAACTGGTTGATCCACTATACTGAGAAAGTGCTGCTTGTATGACTGAGGCCCTGTTTACGCAACACATATTTTGAGTGAAACCACAGCTTTTCTTCTGTGGTTCGGCCATTCATTTACACGACAACAGCCTTTATTCTCTCTGAAACCGAAGGTTTCTGACCATGTCTCACACAAAACAGGCTCTAGAGAAATGTGGATATCCTAACTGGGCCTTCCTGAAAGCAGAGAAGAAACCCAAACAGGACTCCAGCCAGCCATCAGGTGAAAAGAAAGAACCCAGACCAGTGGTCATTCCGTATGTTGCGGGAGTTTCAGAGACATTGAGATGTTTATTCTCTAAACACAACGTCCCAGTGGCTTTTAAACCCCAAAATACATTACGGCAAAGACTGGTTCATCCCAAAGATCCAGTCCCCCGGCACAAACAGAGTAATATTGTGTATGCTGTTCAGTGTCAGGAGGGCTGTGATCAGTCTTATATCGGGGAAACTAAACAGCCACTGGCCAAAAGGATGGCCCAGCACAGAAGATCAACATCATCAGGTCAGGACTCTGCAGTCTACACTCATCTCCAGTCACTCTTTCAGGGATGAAGATGTTCACATCCTTGATAGAGAGGAACGATGGTTTGAGAGAGGAGTAAAGGAGGCCATCTTTGTGAAAAGAAACCGTCCATCATTAAACAGGGGTGGAGGCCTCCGGGTTCAACTGTCCCCCTCTTACAATGCTGTTATTGCTAGTATCACTCAGCCCTCTGTGAATAGCAAACAACCATCAGGGTGCTAACGATCCATCGTTAGGCTGATGGTCCTCCTTGATCATGTGAGCAGCTGGTTTCAGGCTGTCATCAGCCAACTGGTTGATCCACTGTGAGAGGGTGCTATTTATAAGACTGAGCTGAATACAGCAGCTCAGACTGAGGAAGTCTTTCGGACGAAAGACGAAACGTTTCTACAATTTTTTTGCTTTGTTTTGTTTTGATTTTTGAATGTCCAGAGGACCAGACTTAGCTCTTTTTAGATTTTTCTACCTGGATTATTGAGCATGCATCAGGGTGTTTATTGTGGAATCAAACTAAAACTTTATTGATTTGTACCCTACATAAAACACTCCTTTCATGCTTACACGTATTTTACAACTTCCGATTAAGCCTACCCGATACATGTAACAGACTGCAGCGGACCAGTGTAAATAACCATAAATGACCGCTGCTGGCAAAATGAGTGAAAATCAGCCCAAGTTGCAGTAGAGTTGCATTTGGGCCTAAAAATATTTGACCCGACCCGGCCCCAGCCCATAGCCATTTATTCCAAACCCAACCCGACCCAACCAGTTTGCCTGTAATTACACGCTTGAACCTGAATAAACAGACTTTTTTTAATTAAGCTTTTACTGCTTTTGTAAGGAAATCAGTTTGACATGATCATTTTTAAAATGTAATGAAAGGAAGCCATAAGATTTCTTGTTAATTAGCAAGTCACCAAATGAATATTAACATACAAAACAAATAGCCTAAAAAATCAACTCTTAAGATAAGCTATTATACAGATGAACAAAAATATTTTTAGATCCAAATTATTTGGAAAAATATAGAACAAGGCTATTTTAATTGAATGCGCTGCTTGCTTTGGCTTTTGTAGCTTCGGATGCTGCAACTTCCTTCACTGCAGATGACAGCAGGTGGAGCAGGACGCATGAGGCCGATGATCAGGTGATCCATCTGAAGCTTAACGCAACATTTTTGACCTCTTTCAACCGCCCGGTCAGCAGACGCGTGCGGCTGATGATTCCATTGTCCACCTGAAGCTCAAGACTTTTATTTTAAACCTCTTTCAACAGGCCAGTCGGACGTGAGCGTGCACCTGACCTGAGACACATCAGCAGGTTTCACTGTTCTGACTTTGTAGCGTGCGTTCTCCTGTTTTTAGCTTTTGTTTAATACTTTTCAGCTCCATTATGTTCCTTGTTGTGGGTCAATAGACCTTTTACCAGTTGACGTCATCGCGCATGCGCACTCGCATTTTTCGAGAATCAACCGGAAGCTAGGGCTAACGTCGGAGTGTTTTCATTACTGGCAACGGTTGCGGTGGGGAAAGATGACTTTTATTAGGCCCGAAGCAGCGAAGCGCTGCAAGGACCTATTGTAATTGTAGTGTTTATTTATTTTTTTTTCTTCCGCCAAAAGAAGTGGCCTTTTGGAGGCTTTATCATATACGAAAACTCACCAAATTTGGCGGACTCGTCAGGACTGGTGAAAAATTACGTATTTTGGGGGCGTGGCAAAAATCGCCACAGAAACGGCTCAAGAGCGCCCCCTAGAAATTTTCAAAATACCCTCCGCATTGACCTTAGTTTGACGTAGAATCATGAAATTTGGTACACTTGTCCAACTCACCAAGATGCACAGAAAACCCTCTGGCACCAATGTTGTACAATAAATGGTAAGGCGGCCATTTTGGAACGATGACCAAATTTTCACCCCTTTTTGGCCGTTTACAGCCTCCGCATTTGAACGAACTCCTCCTATGAATTTCGCTCGATTTGGTTCAAACTTGGCCAGTTTCTTCATAAGGCACGGGGGAACAAACGATATCAAAATTGTGCGTTTTCATGAATGCTGAAGGGGCGGGGCCAGACGTCAAAGTTGGACATCTCGCCATGAAAAACGAAACGCTTACAGCTCTTACACGAAAAAAGTCTAATACATCAAACCTTCAGTTATTGACCCACATCCGGTCCCCCGCAAAACTGTATGGTCAAATCATGACATCACTTAAGCCACGCCCCCTGACAACAGGAAGTGTAAAGTTTTACGTTGAACGGTCCATATCGGACCCCTGTTACCTAATCAGCGTGGCATTGTGTCCAGTGACCGAAGACATGTTGGTGTAACAAGCATTCCAATACTGTTCGTTTTTGGTGGAGCATGTGGGCGTGGCGACGTGGCGAAGTAAGACATAACGCCATCACCATACGTTTGGTTCTAAAATCCACAGATTTGATCCGAGGAGTACCAAAATCAGTATGATCGATCATTGCCCACCCCTTGAACAGGTGTTTATGCTAATTAGCAAATCGCTACAGAAACGGCTCAAGAGCGCCCCCTAGAAATATTCAAAATACCCTCCGCATTGACCTTAGTTTGACGTAGAATCATGAAATTTGGTACACTTGTCCAACTCACCAAGATGCACAGAAAACCCTCTGGCACCAATGTTGTACGATAAATGGTAAGGCGGCCATTTTGGAACGATGACCAAATTTTCACCCCTTTTTGGCCGTTTACAGCCTCTGCATTTCAACGAACTCCTCCTAGGGATTTCGCTCGATTTGATTCAAACTTGGCCAGTTTCTTTATAAGGCACGGGGGAACAAATGTTATCAAAACTGTGCGTTTTCATGCATGCTGAAGGGGCGGGGCCAGACCTCAAAGTTGGACATCTCGCCATGAAAAACGAAACGCTTACAGCTCTTACACGAAAACTGTCTAATACATCAAACCTTCAGTGATTGA
>JBBPBX010107216.1:0-11327 GCA_038048925.1 Garcialebias charrua
TGTTTATTTTTTTTTTCCCAAGGGCTGCTGTGAATCTTCATCTTCACATGTCTCAGATAACACAGTTTACATGAAGTTTAACACAATGGCAACAAACGAGGCAATAATCAGCTTCGTGCACGAGATTCTGTGTGAAAGACTCTGAAACATGTGTTACATGAATGAATGTGTTAAAAAAAATATATGAAATAGCGTAATGTGTATTGTATTAGTTAGAAAATTAGAAAGAGTTAGTCATTTTGTACTGTTGTTGAAGATTATTATTGTTTAATCTGATTGTTGGAAAAAAGGGGCAGATATAATAAGATTTATTCTTCTTTCTGCTACCTTTCATTTTTTTATATTTTGTACATTATCATTTATGGGATTGTCTTGTATTGTTTCTTTTGTAAAAAAAAAAAAAAAGAACAAATTTAATAAACATGAACATAAACATCTGTTTATTGACCATAACATATTAACGAGACATTTCAGGTATGATGTGCAACACCCTCAGTGAACAGGAAGACAACAAATACCTGAAACACAAGCACGTGAGCAGCTTGAACACTAGAGTTATCAATACTTTTTTTTTTTTTAAACTTACATTAATAAACAAGCTTTTTAATGCACAGGATTAAAACTGAAAGACATGCTGTCTAATAAGCTTTTTGACAGAAATTTAGAATGAATGATTTTGCTTCCTTTTTTTTTTTTACACCAAACTTAAAATTTTGTCTTAGTTTCGTGCATTGTGTCGCATCAGAGCTTTGTTTGCTGATTCTGCAGGACTTCTCAGAATCACTGATGCCATCTGGTGAAAGTTTGCTGAACTGCTCAAGTTAGTTTAAATGACTTTTTAAATTAAAAAAAAGGTTTACCTCAAGAGGTCAGCATCCACCAGCAAAAAATGAAAGTGCAGCCTTCACTTTGATGAAAGCAGCTCAAAGCAGGAAAGAAGTAAAGCAAAGAGAAGATATATTTGATCATATCGATGTATCAGCCTTCAGGGGAAAAAAAAAGTTTTAATTACATTTTACATTAAAAGCTAGCACCTCTAATTTTTGTCATTAGAAAACAACATGAAAAAAAAAAAAGATTTCATTGTACTTTTACACTAAAATTCTTACATAAACAACATCAAATGTTATAGTACTGCATATAATATATGTATGTTGATAAATAAAACAGTTCTTTCTAGAAAATTAGAGCTTTTGACTCGTGAGTCAAAAAATAAATAGACAATGATACTTTTATGCAGTGATGGAGAAAGTACTCAAACACTGAGTAAAAGTACAAATAAACAGACAAAAATGTACTCTTAATGTTTTTACTTAAGTAAAAGTATATACGTACTTGCTTTTAAAAATACTTAAAGTATTAAAGTAAAAGTACTTGCTGAATGCACAGTATTAACTAATGCAACTGTATGTATATTTTCTTTAATAGTGTTGAGCCATTTTAAAGGTGCAGTCTGCAGTTTCTGTAGAACGCAGCACTTAGAAAAAATTTCAACAGGGAAAGCATTCTGGTCCCTCCCCCTCAGAGCCATATATGGCTCTGCTCCCCCTTGCTCTGCTGAAATTCAAATTCAAGCTCTGTTTTTATTGGCTGGTTAAAAACTCTGTTTTTCAAAGCAGGAAAGAAGAAAAGCAAAGAGAACAAACATGGAAAGTGTCCGAGGAGTCCTGCTCCACAATTAAATAAACAATCTGATATATTTGATCATATCGATGTATCAGCCTTCAGGGGAAAAAAGGTTTTAATTACATTTTACATTAAAAGCTAGCACCTCTAATTTTTGTCATTAGAAAACAACATGAAAAAAAAGATTGGCTGGTTACAAACTCTGTTTTTATTGGCTGGTTAACGGCGGGTCACTGTGGCTTTTTAGAAATGCTTTTAGTAACACCTGGAGAAGCAAGGGGACTATAGTTTTTTCAAAGATTACTTTGTCTAACATCAGTCTGTCAGTAGATAGTGACAGAGTGAAGAAATATGTTAAAAATATATTTTTAGAAAACTTACAGACTGCACTTCAGAAACTGCAGACTACACCTGAACAAAGCTGCAGATAATACGTGTTTTCATTGTGTTTACTCTGTGACACAGTTCATGCTTGGACGATTCTGTTCATCAGAATTTCAGGGATGACATGCAGAGCTAAATGACATTAAGCAAAAATAAGAAAGAGGAATGATTATAGGAAGTTTTTATTTAACACAAAGTAAAACCAATGTGTCGTTTTTAACTGCAGTACCCGGAGGAAACCCACACATGCACGGAGAGAACATGCAAACTCCATCCAGAAAGGCCCCCTCGGACCGGGATTTGAACCGGCAACCTTCTCGCTGAGAGAAGCAATGCCACTACAATCATAAAACGTTTTTTTAAATATTTTTTTATTGTAATGGTCGTATTTTTGTGAACCAGTCTGAATTTCTGCACAAGCTGGATGCTTCCACTAGATGGGGGTGTTCATTCAAGAATTGTCCCAAGTATCAAAGTTCATGCTCAATAATCAGGTTTAAAAAATAAAAAAAATCCAACAAAGTTAAATCAGGTCAATCCTTCTGGACCTGACTTTTTAATCTGGATTATTGAGCATGAACTTTGATGTTTTGAATCACTTTGGCCATGGCTGCCTCAGATGAGTTGACGGGGGAGAGGGCAGACTCCAGAAACCATCATATCATCACCACTCCGTGAGTGTGCTACTTATAGGACTGAGTTTGTTGTGGCTCCTTGGATTTATGAAGTCCTTTGGATGAAAGACGAAACATTTCAACATAGAGAAACCATCCCGAGGACCTGACTGAACTTTGTTGTACCAAGTGTTTATTTATTTGACGTTTGTTTGTTTGTTTGTTTGTTTGGTGACTTGCTTGTTTATTCAAAACATAATAAAGAAGAGCCTGCATGTCACTGAAAGACCGTTTCTGCTCACACTGATTTGTGTCTTTGTCATGATCACTTTTCATTTCCTGTGAAATTTATTTTTGAAACGACTTCCTGCGATTCTGCAGTGTCTTTGTCATGATCACTTTTCATTTCCTGTGAAATTTATTTTTGAAACGACTTCCTGCGATTCTGCAGGAACTCATGAAGAGCCTTCGATTCAAGGAGAGATCCAAGAATAATCTGCACGTTTAAGAACAATCTCGTTTGTTTTTGTGTATTAATAGTTTTTTCTCTTTGTGCGTTTACACGTATTGTTCCTCAAACTCTTTGGTTTTGTTCTTGATGTGGAGCTTTGGTTGTGTTTTACGTTTATCTGATGATCAGATCAACTTATCTAGACAGAAAAGAGCCTTTCTGAAGAAGATTCAGCAGTTTAGGAGATGGTTGAAAGCAGAGCTATTCATCTAAATTGCTCAGGGGGCCACATTTACTGAAAGCCAAGAGCCCAGGGTCCAGACAGTTATTGTCGTTATAAGTTTGTTTTACGGTTTAAAATCTAGTTTTATTTAAAAATGAACCCATTGGTGGGCCTAACTGAGCTCACCTGCGGGCCTAATTTGGCCCCCGGGCCATCAGTTGAATAGCCCTGTTTTAAAGGGTCAACGCGGGTGTCACAACACTGTTGTCTGCTCTGTGTGACTAATTTCCAAGAGTCATTAAGTCGATGAAAACATCCTCTTATTTGTACAAAAATGCTGTCAAACTATCATTTATGACTATTCTATGACTAAACTATTATATTTATGACTATGACTACGCCTAATAACGCAATACAAGAAATAAATAAATAAAAAAGTATTTTATTCTGAAATGTAAACATCACTTCCTGTTGCTCAAACCATGTAGCTCATTTACGAGAGAAGATCGAGGCAGCAGGCTTTACTGTTGTTCTCCGTCTTCCACCGAATGAATTGTTTTGTTCTGACTTCATTATTTATCACTTGATTTATCGCGCTATCTCGCAATTCCCGCGCATGCGTCTCGGAGCGGCGCATCCAGGCGGACCGCAGCGCAGCGGAGGTAGTGGAAATTGGACTTGATACGCTGCGACCTGCGGAGCGGACCGCGTGCTGTGTAAATCCGGGGTAAGGTGCATATGTTAACTAAGCCATATGTTAAAGCTGCTATATGTAACTTTTCTAACAATATATTTTTAACATATTTCTTCACTCTGTCATCAGATTGATGTTAGAGAGGTAATCTCTGAAAAAAACTTAAAAAAAAATATTGTCCCCTTGCTTCTCCAGGTGGTAAATAAGCATTTCTAAAAAGAAAAGGTGACCCGCCATTTTCCAGCCAATAAAAACAAAGTTTGTAACCAGCCAATAAAAACAGAGCTTGAATTTGAATCAGCCAATAAAAACAGAGCTTGAATTTGAATTTCAACAGACCACGGGGGGGACAGAGCCATATATGGCTCTGAGGGGGAGGGATCAGAATGCTTTGCTTGTTGAAATTTTTTCTGTGCTGATGTTCTACAGAAACTGCAGACTTCACCTTTAAGTGATATGTTACTTCACATATATGCTTAACATATCATCACCATGCACCTAACATATGATTCAACATACCTGTATGTGCTTAACATGTCACCTTACATAAACATATCACATTACACATACACAGCACACTAATAATAATAATAATAATACTTTATTTATAGAGCCCTTTAAAACAACCACAGCTGCAACAAAGTGCTGTACATAAAATCAAGAACATTTAAACACATAAAAATAAAACAGTTGTTAAAACATTAAGATCAATAAAAACAGTGCAGAACAAAATCAGTCTGTGCTAAAAGCCAGTGAGTAAAAATGTGTTTTTAAAAGAGTTTTAAAACTGGACAGTGAAGGAGCTTGTCTGACGGGAAGAGGGAGATCGTTCCACAGTTTTGGAGCAGCAACAGAAAAAGCTCTGTCCCCTCTGAGCCTCCGTTTGGACCTCGGCACCTCCAGAAGCAGCTGATCAGCTGATCTGAGGCACCGAGCAGGAGAGTATGGGTGAAGCAGCTCAGAGAGGTAGGATGGAGCAAGACCATTTAAACTTTTAAAAACAAATAAAAGAATCTTAAAATGAACTCTAAAATGAACAGGCAGCCAGTGGAGTGAAGCCAGAGTGGGGGTGATGTGCTCCCTCTTATGAACTCCAGTTAGAAGCCGAGCAGCAGCGTTCTGGACCAACTGGAGACGTCTGAGGGAGGACTGGCTGACACCAAGGTAAAGAGCGTTACAGTAATCCAGCCGAGAGGTGATGAAGGCATGGATTACTGTTTCCAGCTGCTGCTGTGTAAGGCTGGGCTTTACCTTAGCCTAAATACACACTTCACATAGACGCGTAAACGTATTTTTGGCACAAATGGAACCTCACAGCGTTGCACTGTCTGGTTCATGGTGAGTCCAGAGCCATGTTCCTAACAAAGAGAGACTGCAGGCAGGGGCGTAACTTTAGGTCTAACATTGGGGGGGTTGTGATTAACAATAAACACGAAAAAATTGTACACTATACGCTTCGATGTTTAATACCTTCGGTGTTTAATATCTCTCTCTTTTGTTTTCTATTGTTTATTGTTTGTTTGTTTATTGTTTAAGGAAATTCTACCATTGCTGTTCATTGTTCTTTAGTTTTAGCAGGTCGCTTTCGTAAATGAGCCCATGAGGTTCAAAAGATTTACCTGACTAAATAAAGGTTGAATGAATGAATGAATGAATACGCGTCATCTCCACGCGACGCGTCAGCTTTGTCCTGATCAAGATGGCGGCGACAGGACCCAGCTAGTACGAAGAACTTCACAAAGAAACACGGTAAAAACAATTATTTCTTTGCGAGAAAAAATATATTACTAAGCTGAATTTATAGAAGACGTGTTCTTGAGTTTAACGAAATGTTCAAATCAGCTGGATTTAAAAAAAAAAGTTCGCTGATTTTTATGCAGGCGCCAGGCGGGTCAAACCGGACGCTTTCTTTCTTTAAATTTAGCTAAATAAACGCTTAAAAATATACAGTATTTCTTCGCTGACTTATGGGTGATAGTAGACGTACTCCTGAGTTTAACGAAATGTTCAAATCAGCTGGATTTAAAAAAAAAAAAGTTCGCTGATTTTTATGCAGGCGCCAGGCGGGTCAAACCGGAGCTTTCTTTCTTTAAATTTAGTTAAATAAACGCTTAAAAAATATATTTCTTACCTCACTACAGCAGACGGGCTCCTGAGCTGAACCAAATGTGAAATCAGCTGGATTTAAAAATCCGCGGTGTGGTTTATGAGTGGTATCTTGCAAACAAAAACAGCTACCGGTACATCCATAGCAGGGAGCGGGCAGCCAGAGTAATCAGTCCGACCAAAGGAGGCCTTTTTCGGACACATGCATGTAGAAACTTCTGGGCAACTTCATGAGCAGCTCCGTGACTCACGTGACTTCCTGTAGCCGGTGAGATGGGTGATACCAAATTATTTGCAGGGGAGGGGGTCAGTCCTCAGGGAGTTTGTTAAAAACATGCAGCAATTTTACTAAAAAATTTGAATGAATAAAGAAAATCAATTATTGATGTAAGATATGTATAATGACGAAATGATGTCATTTTATTGGGGGGGTTGAAATGACCGGATCAAATTATTGGGGGGGTCAAAACCCCCACAACCCCCGTGTAAATTACGCCTATGACTGCAGGTGAGAGCTCCGATCAGCGTTTCTCATACTATTTTTCAGGGAGGACACCTCCCTACCCTAACAAAAGGTGATGACATGTAATAAATTAGTAAATGGCTACGTATTAAGCGTGTGTGTTTGCACATGGCTAATTCACTGCAGCCTGGGGCGAAACCAGAACTGATACACCATCACCCCCACCCCCTCAGCACACCACGCCTCAGACCTCCACGGTACTTTTGTATCTAAAATCTCTTTTGTATTAAACGTTAATGATTTCAGAGTGTTTTCATTGTTGTACAGAGATGTGCAACTACTGAAATGAACGAATTCCAGGTCTGAGAGAGAGAAAGTGCTCAGCCTGAGTCTCCCCTAGTGTGTCTGCTGCTTTAGGCCCTGTACACACGTAGCCGTTTATCATTAAAACCGAACAGTTTATCATGCGGTTTAGCCTTTCATCCACACGTGAACGCCGGTTGATGTAACTATAAACGAATAATGACAAAACTCCGGCCAAAGTGAAGATTTGAGAACTCTCCGTTTTCGAGTCTGCGTGTGAACTTTCAGAACGGAGCTTTCCGCTCCAGCTGGACTCTGCCGGTCCAGCTGAGCGGCGCTCACGTCACATAATGCTCTAAAAAAAGCACTAAAAAGTCAACATACCTGCTCTGACATGATTCCTAGTCGACATTTTGCTGCGTTTTATTAACTTTGTACTCCAACACGGTATTTAATAGTAGTTAAACCTCACGGTCTGTCCACACAAACGACAGAAAATAAATAAATAAATAACAGGAAGTCGTGGCTGCATGGGTGAAGGGTTGTGACAGCACTACACTGCCACCTATGGGTTCAGCTTATTCATTACAACTTTACAACTTCTGTGGTGAAAAAAACGGGACATGTAAACAAACATTTTAAATATTCGAACATGTATGGACAGAGATATTTTTTGTGTGCAAATATTCGTTTTTCAAACACCAGGCTACGTGTGTACAGGGCCTCAGAGCTTATAATTAAATAATATTAACACTAAAAGACAAATATTTATAAGACCCAGATTATAACAAAGGTAGATGTCTCCATTTAACTTTGTTCTTCTTTTGACAATAAACTCACTAAGTTCCCTTGAGTGTATTCAAACTTTATTTATACAAGTTAATCCCATTGAGCCTCAGGACTCATTTACAAGACAGACCTGATTTAACAAAGAGTGATGACAATAGTGGAACAACAAAGACAACAATAGACAATCATAAAGGATGCATGAGGTTTGTGACAAGGAGGCAGATTTGTCTGGAATCAGATGCTCACGTATATGAACCCAAAATAGAAGCTAATACAGGCAGTCCTCGACTTACAAACGAGTTCCGTTCCGATGCCCGTTCGCCGTTCGTAACACGAAAATCGCCGTAAGATGGAAAACACACGAGCTGCCACTTATACACGTACAGTATTTTCTGGACTATAGGTTGCACCTTTATACAAGTCGCTTTGTCCAATTATTGTCAATAAATTGGAAAAATCCATAAACAGGTCGCACCTTATATAAGTCGCACCTACGTCACCCGTAACGCGTCACCCACCGCTGACGTGACGCATCACCGCTGAGACAACCCAGAAATGTTGTCCGAGTGTTTAGCTCTGCTGCAAATGTCTGCCACAGGAGCGCACAGCAAGGCTTTAAGAAGATTAACACTTAAAAACAATTATTTGTTTGCTAAAAATTATTGCAAATATGTGTCTGAGCTGAACTTTTCCATAACAAATGAACATAATTGTGAAATGAGCTGGATTTAAAAATTTGTTTTGCTACGTCTGATGATACGTGTGCGCGCAGCGGGTGGAAACCCTGCATTTCGTTAAAATTTAACAACAGAAACGCCTAAAAAATATATTTGTTAGCTGACATTATTGTAAGAGTGTGTCTCAGTTTAACTTTTGTTAATAAAATGATTATAATGGTCAAATCAGCTGAATTTAAATAGTTTCGCTACCACGTAAACAAAACCAGTGCGCGCACCCACAGAGCAGACCCGCTGTGAGCGAGCGAACAGACCTGCATCTATTTTAATTTTAGCAAGATAAACATCTAAAAATAGATTTGTTAGCTGATATTATTGTAAGAGTGTGTCTCAGTTTAACTTTTGTAATAAGTGTACTTTGACACTCACTCCTGTCGTCAGATTCCAACGTGTATCACACAAGAAAAACAGGTCTTAGCTTTATAACCGATGTCAATTAAATCCTGCAGATTTAAACGTTAAAGTTAGTTTTTTGTTGTGGGTGTTTAGGCTTAGCCTTTCTAAGTTCTAGTTGGAACGGTTTCTTTTAGCAACTAATATAGTTTAAACTGTTTATTTTATTTACTATCGTGTGCTTGGACGACCTTAATTTCCCATGAAGTCTGTGAGTTTGCAAGATCTTTGTTGTTTGTGGGGTTATTGAAATCTTTGTCTTTGTCTTGGGAATGACCTAACATCACCCCTCTTTGGTCATGGGGGACCACGAACACAGGTGAGGATGTCCGTCCATGGGCACAAGTTAGGATGCCATTGTTTAGTTTGAGCTGTTTTCGCAGCTGAGAGTAGACAGTACACAGGAACTTTTTAGGTCTTGGCCAACGTATCTTCTTACGTTTACCTCTTTCTGTGTAATTCAGGTGTGTCACAACCGTCGGCGCAATCGCAGGTGTGTCTGATTGTTCAGACTGCGATGGGTCACTGTCGTTGTGTGTGTTTTCCCACTTCTTGACTGAAGAGGGGCTCTTTGAGTCTGTATAAACTATGTCATTTCTGATTAGTACTAGGCTCAAATGCTCTTGAACCAAGGTTTCATCGAAAGCTTGGCTGATTGACGATTTATATGTCCCAGAGGACAGTACAGCGTCTTCGGTGTGGGGTCCATGGATCTCCACACCTTCGTCTACCTGTGGTAGGTAGTGTTCAGCGAGTGCAGATTGTTCCAACTCGCAGAGGAGGTTCTCATGTTGGGTCAGGGTTGGGTCCAACTGTTGGGACTCTTCTGCCTCACCGTTATTTGAAGGTTCACTTACCGGGCTTGTGCTCTCGGTTTGGGAGTCATCCATGCCTTCCGCAGTACCATCTGTTAGACAGACTGTGTCATGACCTTCAGGATCTTGTTGACTGTCAGCATTTTGTTTGCTGTCAGCATCTTTATTGTCAACATCTGTGGCATCTGTGTCGATGTTATTAATGTTAACTGTGTGCTCTGAGTTTTTGTGAAAGATAGTGATGCATATCGCTCCAAGTAGGTCAATGTTGATAGTGACATTATCAATGATAACGCCACTCATATTATCAGGTTGGTCAAGCATTGTAACATTCAAATCTACTAACAAACTACTTACTTCCTCTGTCTCTTCCGAGCATAGAGGTGTTGGGCCATTGTTCTTGGACATTCGTGACTCTTTGCATGTCTCGAACTGCTCTGTTCGAGGCGCGGGAGGTGCAGTTCCGAGGCTCGGGAGTTTCTGTTGGGACTACGCATTGTTACATGAGTTTAGGTCCTCATACTTCCTTTGAAGTTCACCCACCAGTAGACCTTGGTTTTCACCCACCTGGCTCGATCTGAACCATTTTGGGTCTCTTAAAGAGTGAACACCTACCTTTTGGGGTTCATCGCTTGTCTCAGACTTTTCAATCTGAGGTGCACAAGGAGCGGGGCTCCCTTTAAACCATTGTTAGTGTAGTGATACACCTAACCTCTGACATTTTAGGCTTGACCTTCAAGTACACCTCTCTGCATCTCTTTGGAACTCTCAGTGTTACACCTTCTTGAAGCCTTCAAGGAGACGAGTAAACACTATTTTGGTTAACAATTATTATGAATTAATGGACACTAATTAATCAGATTGAACTTTCTTTTTAATGTGTGTTAATTCAGAATTGATCAAACAGTATTTTTGTCATTTCAATGATGATTTTACTAAACTGGTATATTTTAAATATGACAAAGTTAAGAGAACATCTCAGAATGATCATGCTTTGAACTGTCTGCTCTAGGCAGAATAAGTGTCGAAAGTTGAAGGAACAATTCTCCGTCTATTTGTTTGAACTGTTTTTGGAACGAAAGAGAAGTTCTAGACATAACTTAATCTTCGGTCTCCCGTCCGTTCTAAAAACAATTCATCTGTGCTTAAACAGAGAGTGCTCTGTTTTCACACCTGCAGGTTTTTGTTTTGTCTCCGTGCTGGGACTCAGTTCTCAGCACTCACTGAGTTTTAGAGTTCTCGGGGAGAAGGGAAGACGCACGGACGTTTTTCTCCAAGCTGGAGACGGCCCGGTCATGTGTCAACGACCCACGTCTCAGCTGAGAGTCGCGGCAAAGCCTTGCTGTGCCTCAACACTCATTTTCTGAAAGAATTTGTTTTCTGAAGTTTTACTTTGAAAGTCCAACCAGTGCGATTGGGGCCTGTTCCTGCCGGTGAATGCGTGCTCCCGCTCGTCTGATCCAGTCATACACGCACGAAGTCCTCTGGACGCTCACTGGACCACACAGTCCGTTAGTGTCCACAAACTTCTCAGTCCTCACCTCGCAAGACGTCTCGTCACCAGGTAAAGAGGCGTTGTCTGTATGCTGCACGTGTCGGAGGCTCAGCCTGATCCGTATGGGAAAGGTGCCACTCTGGTTGTTTCAAATAATTAATTTCAGTTAACTTAGCTTTCATCTTCTTCCTCCTATTTCTTCTTTTCATAAGCTATTAATCTGTGAAGTAATGT
>JBBPBX010107217.1:0-11327 GCA_038048925.1 Garcialebias charrua
GAATGCAACTCTTGATGTCCACAGTGGTGTGTCTTTTAGTGTGTGTTTTTTTTTCATGGTCGGGAAGGAGGCCAAAGCAAGCGTCAGCATCAACGTGAGCGTCAGAGCTGTGTAGCATCAGTGTGTCAGAGGCAGCAGGGGCCACGGCACCCATGCAGGCTTCCCATCAGCTCACAGATGGAGCTGAGTCGGCCAGACAGCACCGCGGCACACTCTAAACTTACTTAGTGTAATTAAAGTTGAGAAAGGTTAAAGTTTGACACTGAGACGAAGCGAAGGGTCCTTTCTCCGAGGCAAGAGACAATACAGGGTACCTCGTCAAAGCGGTTAACCGGTAAAGCCCATGACCCGCCTGAAAAGTAAGAGAGACACGGTGGAAATGAAGACACACATCCAGAACCCCTATTAGGTGTTAGGTCCTGAGAGGAGGGGACAAATGCATGAGCATGTAATTAAATTGGCCAACCTTTTGTGGCACTCTTCCTATTCAGGCTGATATGGGAACATCCATCTGGAAGAGGAAGTGTATAATAGTCTGTGATTCGTGTCAGGAAGGAATCTGGAGATACGCCGAGGCTCTAATCTGTAGAATAAAAACAACAAGATGTAACGTCAACTCTAGAGATATTTTAATGCTTCAAATCCCCTAGAGTGGCTTGTCAGCATTTTTTTTTAAATATATAAATACATAGAACTCTCAAGCTTTGAAGTTGGATTGTGTGAGCTTTTGCAATTTGCTAAAATTTACATAAAAAATATGTTTATGAGTAATGAATGGTGGTTTGAAATAGACTGTATAAATACACTGTTGACCACTAGACAATTCCTGAATTCTAAATATTGCAGTCACATGTGTTTTTGTCATGAAATATGTCACTATAAATGATTAGACAAAATATGTTTGAAAAAAATACTTAAAAAGCATTTTCTTTCAAATGTTATAATAATTGTGTGAGTCAAAATAGGTGAGCAATACAGCAATGACTTTCTAACTTTGAGTTTTTAATCTAGGTTTTATTAAGAATCGTTTATTTCATACCTTTATTTAAAACTAGATTTAATTTTAGTAAAATCAACGATTTGAACTCCATTGCATTTGTAAATAAAATAACTTAATGTGTGTTTATAAAAAAACTGTATTCTTGGTCAACGTATGGTTGGTTGTGTTTTATAAAAGTAAAGTCGAAAAGTCTATTTTTAAAAACTTTAAAATCTGTTGCCTGAAATAAATTTAAACTTTGTCCGCACGGAAACACAGTTTTTCTAAAACAACCTTTTTATTTGTGGTTTTCAAAAGTCCACTCTGTATGTAGCGCTGTAACACTGGCGCATAAATACGCAAAAACAAAATATATATTCATTCAACCTTTATTTAGTCAGGTAAATCTTATTGAGCCTCGAGGGCTCATTTACGAAAGCGACCTGCTACAACTAAAGAATGATGAACATCAATGATACAAATACATTAAACAATAAACAAAAGAAAAGAAAAAGTAGCTAAAGGTAGCAAAAACATTATAAGGTAGATGTACAAAAAAAAATAAAAAATCAAAGACAGGAACATATCTGCATTGGTTTTTGCCAGGATTCCAACAGATTAAATCAATAAATAAAACGAAAAAAGGAAAAAAATCAAGGGAAAAAGAGGAGAAAAAGAGCAAAAAGGAAAAAAAGAAAAAAGAAAGAAAAAAGAAAGAAAAAAGGAAAAAGGAAAAAAAGAAGATAAAGTGAAAAAAGGAAAAGGCGAAAAAGAAAGAAAAAGGGGAAAAAGGAAAGACGAGAAAAAAGAGAAAAAAGGAATAAGAAAAGAAAAAAGAAAAATAAGAAAGAAAAAAACAAGGCATGCAGCATGTATAGCTTACCATGAGTGCAGCGTTAACAACACATAAAAAAGGACAACCTCTGGTTGCAGGTAAGACCTGAGCTGGGAGTATGACATCATTGTTGGCAAAAGTTGCAAAAATGTAAGAATGACTTTTACAATAATTTTTTTGTTGTTGTTGTCTTTTTCAATAATTATTCTCTTTTTTGGCGCTATCCATATGGGACTGTTCTGATTTTAATACAAGGTACACAAAAATAAATCACTTTTGTGTATTAAAATCACAACAGTCCCATGTGGATAGCACCAAGTTTGAAAGAATAACACTGCCATTGTTTTGTTAAAGGTGCTATGTGTAACTTTCTGTATAGTGCAGAACTTAGAAAAATTTTCAACAGGCAAAGCATTCTGATCCCTCCCCCTCAGAGCCATATATGGCTCTGAGGGGGAGGCTCTGCTGAAATTCAAATTCAAGCTCTGTTTTTATTGGCTGATTCAAATTCAAGCTCTGTTTTTATTGGCTGGTTAAGGACGGGTCACTCTGTGTTTTTAGTGTTTTTATAAATGCTGATAGAGAAGCAAGGGGACTATAGTTTTTTTCAGAGATTACTTTGTCTAACATCAGTCTGTCAGTAGATAGTGACAGAGTGAAGAAATATGTTAAAAATATATTGTTAGAAAAGTTACAGACTGCATTACAAAGTTACATAGTGCAGCTTTAACTTCTTCTTTCGGCTTCTCCCTTCGTCAGGAGTCACCACAGCGAACTAGTTGCATGAAGACATGGAAATTGTTTTTTACTATGCCCTTCATGACACAACCACAGACCACCGAGCTACCACAGCCCTCTGTGTGGAGCTGATACCTAGGGTTCCCAAGGGAGCAGATGGTGTGGGTTAAGAGCCTTGCTCAAGGGCCCAGAGTGGGGCAGATAGGTGTGGCTGCTTCAATTATCCCACCCACATTTTTGATGTTGTCGGTACCGGGGCTTGAACCGGCGATCTAACGATCACAAGCTCACTTTCTTAACCTCTGCGCCACCACTCCCATGCCATTGTTTTGTTAACTGTTGTGGGAAAAACAGTTGATTCCCAGAACAAACCAAGGTGTGGTTCAACAGATTTATTTACAAAGTTTTGGAGTGCAGTCCAGCATTCACAGAACATGCAATGACAAGATTACGCTGTTATCAGTGCTCTCATCCATGTGAAAACCTGACCTGCTCTATAACCATCAAACAAGTCAGTTTTATAGAATATCCTCTAGCTCAGGCCTCAGCACCTCCCATCCATGTCCGAGCAGCAGACAGGAAGGAGCGGATCTGAGTCAAGGACTCTGTCCGAGACACGTCACCATATCATATCAACTGTATAAATACACCAAGGCCAAGATGGTGTAGTGGCAGGGGAACCGACTTGGGACCCGAAGGACCCAGGTTCAAACCCCAGTCACAACATAACTTGTGGTGTGTTTGAGCAGCACATCTAATCCCAATTGCTCCCCGGTGCGCTTTCTATAGCTGCCCACTGCCCCACCTGGTGGTGATTGGGTTAAATGCAGAGTCAAATTTCGTCTTGTATGGAAACATACACAGATGACAAAAATGTGACATTATTATTATTATCAAGTCAATATCATATCAATCAACCCTTCTTTCTGTTCCTCATTGATTGGTCACAGTAAAAATTATCACATGGAATTGTTTATCGTTCACAATCACAGTCAGTAAATAGGACGGAGTATAATGTAAGTAGAACACAGGTGACGCATGCTGAATGTATGAAAATACATATTTGTCTTAACATAAACAATACTGTATTTTCTAAAATGTACAGGTATCTGTGAGGTAAAAGAACTATAAACAGTAAGTATCGTATTTTCCTGTCTATAAGTCACACCTTTTTGCCTAATTTGCATGCCCTGCGGCTTATAGAGAGGTGAGACTTGTTTATGGATTTTTCACCATATTTTTAGACCAATTTGGCTCAGATATGACCGTTTTTCATTTTGGCAAAAAATGGTGCAGTACCACTTTTGTCCGCTAGGGTACACTGACCGTTCCCACCTCATGTGTCCGAAGGCAGCCTCCTCTGGTCGGACTGACTCTGTCGCAGCCCGGCCTCCTGCTCTGGAGGTAACTACTGTTAGCTGTGTTTGTTAGCAAAATAAGTCAAGAACCACAGGACAGATTTTTATCAACTTACAGAAAGTAATCACTGTATGGACATTTACAACTGACTAGCTTTATGAGATGTTTGAGATAAAATTCGATCTTTTAGCATTGTTGTTTGTTAGCGGTTAGCTACCGTAAACAGCTACTATTTGTCTAAATAACTCATGAACTACTGGACAGATTTTCTTTAAACTTACAGAAAGTAATTACTTGGTGGTCATTTACAAACTGTTAGCTGTATGAGATGTTTAGAGCAAAAATTCGATTTATTTATAATTTATTTTCACAGCGCACGCGAAGGTTTTTAAGAAGTCAAAGCGAAACCATTTAAATCCAGCTGATTTGACCATTTTGTGAATGTATTAAGGAACGGTTAAGCTCAGGAACCCTTGTGCTATAATGTCAGCTAAGAAATGTATATTTTTAAGCGTTTATTAAGCTACATTTTAAAGAAATAAAGCCGTCCACCTGCGCGCGTGCACATCGCAAAAAACTTTTTAAAATCCAGCTGATTTGACAATTGCGTTCATTTATTAAGGAAAAAGTTCAGCTAAGACAAATCTTTGCTATAAGTTTCAGCAAAAAAATAATTGTTTTTACCGTGTTAATCTTGTAAAGCCCTTCCATGCGCGCTCGCTCCTGTGGCCGCCATTTTCAGCAGGGCAAATGACGCGCTGACGCGTCACGTAGCGGTGACGCATAATAGATGCAACTTAACTGAAGGTGCGACATGTTTATGGATTTTTGCAATTTATTGCCAATACTGTAATTGGACAAAGCAACTTATAGAAAGGTGAGATTTATCAGGCGGAAAATACAGTATTGCAGATAGTGAGTCTACTTGGTTCACTTTTAAGATCAAACAGTGATACTGTGCAACGTGCATGTACCGGTATGTGCATATGTTACACTGAAAGCAGAGATATCAATGACAGAGCTATTAAAATTAGTTTTACAGTTTTACAGACAACTTTGGTCTTTAACCGTCGCTAATCTTGATCAGTGATTTTCTCAAAACGTCTCGTTGACCTTTGCACAAAGTCCAGCATGTAGATCAATCATGAATTTGTGAGTTTAAAACTTGTCCAGCATGTACCATTTTTTCTTTTTATCTCTTCTTCTTCTTCTTTCGGCTTTTCCCTTTTCAGGGGTCGCCACAGCAAGTCATCCTCCTCCATCTTGCTCTATCCTCTGCATCCTCTGTCCTCACTCCGACTACCTCCATGTCCTCTCTAACTGCATCCATATATCTCCTCTTTGGTCTCCCTCTTTGTCTTTTTCCTGGCAGCTGCATTTCTAACATCCTTCTACCAATATACCCACTGTCCCTCCTCTGGACATGTCCAAACCATCTCAGTCTGGCCTCCCTAACTTTATCTCCCAGTTGTTTAACATGTGCTGTACCTCTGATGATCTCATTCCTGATCTTATCCATCCTTGTCACTCCTAAAAAAAAAAAGATAATCCCAGTTGTGTTTCATTACCTCATTTGACCTTATTTGTATTATGCAAATCATCCCATGCTGTTTAATAACCACACATGGACACATTCACAATAAAAGCAGCACATCTATGTTCACTCAAACACACACCGTTCATTTTTGTTTGTAGTCGTGCACACTCGGGTGCAGACGTAAAAGAAACAATTGGCACTTTGCAGGCAGGGTCTTCTCGCTTTCAGCTTGAAGAGATGGAACACATGTCTCAGGCTTTGTGAATGTCAGGAGCCCATACAGGAAGCTCGCAGCGTTTTGTTGACGTGTCATTTGCACCCTCGCCCCTTTTGGCTGGGTGAAAACCGCTCTCTGTAAATGATAGTCCTCTTTGTCTGCCATCAAAAGGCCTCCTTTACTCTCCGCCTTTCTTCACTGGGTCTTGGCAGCTGTCATGCAAAACCACAGAATTTCATTAGAAAATTAATTGAAGCAATCTATAAGTAATTACATTTTTTTCTCCTTAAATTTCCTCTCTGCTGACCTCTTCTTATCCACGCCTCATCATAATTATTGCTCCTAGCAACACTCTACTGTATGCTCCCCCTTTCCAAAAAACCAACAAATAAACAGCAGACACATCAAATCATTTGTAAAGTGAGCAGGGATGCCTAATGGAAACATCATTAAAATCCCAGGTTGATTATGCAAACGCTGATGGAGTTAGTTATGTCTGTCCAAGCGTCTGCATTACAAATGCCTCGGTTGATTAAGTGTCAAATTTGATTACAGACGGATTATATATTTAACAGCTGTAGGTAAACCACATCCCTGTGCTATCCTTTTATGTTTTCTGGTCATCCATTAACATATCATTTGCACACATATGGTGTGTGAATTTAAGTTGTGCGTGTATTACAAAAAGTCAAATTAAGCCATGTATTGAGATAGAAGTCACAAAATGGGTTCTGGGTCATAAATATGCCTTGTTCACAGCTGAAATTACAAAACATTGTAAGAAATTAATAAAACTAGTTCAAGAAATTGCATTTCCTGTGCAATTGCAGTGTATTGCAGAATAAATTGCTAAAAAGCAGCTGAAATTAGCTAAAAACATGTTGAAATGTAGAAGAAATGGAAGAACAAGCCTAGCTAGCAGAAGAAAATAGAAAGAACACATATTTGCTGACATGTGTAGTGGACCTACCCAGGGTCAAACTAAGGTTTTTGAACTGTCCAGTGATGACCTTTACTGACCTCTCAGTAAAGCAAGACATTTACCACAAAATCATTCCATTAGTTGTAATCTGAGAATATAGTCATCAAAAGAGACTATTTCTATCTTTGATTTTATTCTAATGTGATCAAAAGAATAACTTTTGTCATTTTCATGATATATGTTATATGCTGTTATTCTTTAAATGTGAAACATCAATGTGTCATTTCTGCAAGTGAAAAGGTGTCAAAGTTCAGCTAAAATGTCAAACTGACTTACACTGAAATTGTTTTTGTCGAGTTTCAGCTAAAACTCTCATCTAGCGTCTGAAAGTCTCTCACTCAGATACTTTTCCTAAACAATTTCCTTCTCTGCGCTGAATTTCACCTTGAATAGTGATAACAAGTGGACCAATGAAAAAGAGACAAGCCTCACTCCTCTCATGATCCTTCTTTAAGTTCTAAGTTTTGCTGAAACGCTTCAGAGTTTCTGGGAACTTCAAAGAGATGTGAACCTTTCCCAAAGAGCTGGGGTACGTTTGGTCAAGAGCTAACGACCTTCGTCTTCAGCTAAGGACTGATAACCTGCTGTTATGAGTCCACGTCGAATGAGCGTAAGCTCAAAACTTTGTTATTCCTTCCTGGAATAAGTTATCTTGAGCCAAAAACCACGACTGCCACGGCTTCTGCCGACGAAAGCGAGTATCACCGACACCGACAAGGTAAACACGTGTGGAGTCCAGCTTGGACTTGCGGGACCGACGACTCGTTCGTCCAAGGCTGATCACAGCTCTTTACCAGAACCGAGGCGGACGTCTTAAGGTAAAGGAGCCGCTGTTTGCTTGCTGGAGGTGTGATGATATCTTAGCTGGACGCGTATGGAAGAGTGTCATCTGGTTTCATAAATGCAAGATAAACTTCCTCTCTTAACCTCCCAATTCTTCTTAAATCTTTCCTCCTCTCCTTTCCCTCAATTCTAAGCTGGAAACTATTTTAAGCTAAAGCTGGAAACTATTTTAAGCTAAAGCTGGAAACTATTTTAAGCTAAAGAGCCCACAGACTAAATATGTTAACATCCAGTATTGAAGTCTGTTGTGTTGAATTTAAGTGTGCTGACGTATTAAATTGAAAGAAAGTGAAATCATATCAATCAAGTGTAATGGTGTTAATTTAGTGATTTATTTTAAATAAATGGTAGTGTCGCCTGGCATACCAACTAAGTTAACGTGTCCATTGTCACTCTATAGCTCTGTTTATTTATCCATCATAAAGATCACAGAAATATTGGGTAAACTGAAAAAGAAAAGAATCCGTGAAATTACTATTCAATCTGAATAAGTAAATTAATTAAGGTAAAGAGGTCAGTATTAATATTGACCTCCTCATAATCCTTTACACATGTGTTTAAATAAGCAGAAATGAGTACAAAAACAAGGAAATTATCTAAAAAAGGTGGAAATTAGTCAAATATGGCTAAAAGTGTAGCTGAAAAGGCAAAAACGAAAGAAAGGAAGTGGAAAAAGCTCAAATGAGCTGTAAAATGTGGTATTTGCTGAAAAGGCTAAAATTAGCATGAAACAGCTAAATAGTAGCCGATATGGCATAAATAGCTTAAACTAGCCTAATTAAGATGATCGAAGCTCAACAAGCTGAAATTAGCAGAAAAAAGCTAATTGGGCTAAAATTATCCGAAATTACCATGAAAAACATATCTGAAAACAGCTAAAATTAGCTATACTTTGCTAAAAAGTAAGCTGAAAAGGTAAAGGAGTGTCAGCACCTCCTTCCCCTCACTACAGGACTTACACAGCAACCGCCTCGCTCGGAAGGCCCTCTGCATGGCAGGTGATCCCACACACCCACTACACAGCTGCTTCAGCCTGTTGCCTTCAGGGAGGAGACTGAGGAGTCTCCAGGCTCGAACCAGCAGACTAAATGACAGCTCTGTTCATCAGGCAGTCAGGATGCTAAACTCTCTGCCTGCTCTGCCCTCCCTCCCACTTGTACTGCGTTAATCACAAAAAACTTTCACACACCACCACACAACACAAAGATTTTAACACTGGACTCTGTGTCATCAAAACGGGTTATTCACTCAACTCACGGTCATGTGCTCTCGACGGAGGCAGTCGCTAGTCCTTTCCTCTACCGTCCTCCCCCCCCCCTGCTGCCTGCAGCTCCTCAGCTGGGCACCTCGAACGCAAATTAAGATGGATTGGAGGTTTGGGCATTCGATTCTACGAACAAGATTTCTACAGAAGGAACGGCAAAGGGGAGCCGGTCCACCCTCACAGAGTGACGAAGAGGATACGCCATGGATTCCTGTGGGTGTGGATGGTGTGCGTCTCGCTCTCTGTGCTGTGCTCTGTGGAGGTGAAGAATCTGGATTATATTGGATTATGATGGCAGCGCTTTGCTTTTTGGCGTTTGTGGAGCACTGGCCTATCGCAAAATAAGGGAGACTTCAGCAGGACTTAATGCCTGGAGCACCCGACGTCTGGTCTGCGCGGTGACCTCGAGAAATCAGCTGTTTGCGAGCTTATCCAGAGGGTGAACAGATCACCCTCGGATTGGGACTCTGGACGCTGTGGTCAACATCTGAGGTCAGAGCTTGGATCAGTGGAAAAAGTCCCGAATTGGATCGGAACAGAGTCGCCCTTACAGACTGAAGGCTACAGAAATTACAATGTGAGCCTGAAAGTGAAAATATTTGTCAATTCTTATCTGACTCCCTTGGAAACAGCCTTGAAAAAGGCTGGATATCTAATTTCTCCTGAGATGTGCTTTACTGTGGGCAAAGGTGGGCACAGACCGCTAGAGAGCGCTAAAGCGCTAATCCGCTTACAACGGACCTAAACTTTTTGTCAGCGTTTTTGTGGTTTGACTAACTTTTATAATTCATAAGCGGATTTGTGCTATTTTTATTTAAATGTAGTACCGCTAATAACTAATTATCTATCAGTAAAAACCAATAAACTTATTTACAAGCTCTTATGCTGGCTCCGTAGCTGCTTGTTTTACCTTCCCCTCCCTCACCGTAAAGAGCAGAGAGGAGGGAGGGTTGGAGGGGGAGGGAGCAGAGCGGAGAACAGACTCGGATCTACCATGTGCCTGGGGATCCCAATCAGCAGGGGCACCGGCCCCGCCGCGCCCCGGCCAGTCACCTACATCCCTAACATTGATCCTGCTTGTTAATGTACATTTAACATAAAAATAATTATAGTTACGATGAAAACGATCATTAAATACGCAATACAAAAACCGGTCGATTTCTTTATCCCCCTACTAAAAATGGACTATTCCATCTTGACATCTTCCGGGTCAGAGGTGAACTCGGAGGCTAATTCTGTGGCTAGCTGATTGTGCTGGGTTTCTTGGATAAATCCGCAGAGAACCCCGCTGTTTCAAGCCAAATTAACGCGGCCGGAGGATTTTATTGTGTGTTTTGTGTCGACCACTCGACGGTGAGTCGTTAGTTTTATGTATTTTAGTTACTTTTCATTAAATCTGTTGACTGCCTATAGAATGTTGACATCTTCCGGGTCAGAGGTGAACTGGACGCTAACTCTGTGTCTAGCTGGTTGGTTGTGCTGGGTTACTAATGGATAAATCCGCAGAGAACCCCGCTGTTTCAAGCCAAATTAACGTGGCCGGAGGATTTTATTGTGTGTTTTGTGTCGACCACTCGACGGTGAGTCGTTAGTTTTATGTATTTGGGTTACTTTTATGTATAAATGCGGTGGCGACACACCCGTGTATTTGAGATTTAAAAGTGGTTTTAGGGATTAAAAGATCATTCTCTTTTTTGTTAATTTCGTGGCCGAATAGAATATATGTACGTAAAGTATTAAATAAATCCTTTGATTTTTGTAATTTCATCCTTTTAGGATCATTTTAGTTACTTTTCAGTTGGCAGTGTAGTGCAAATATTGCATAACGCTGCCGGCTACCAATTGTCGAATATAAATAGCGGATTAGATTAGCTTCCCCTAATTTTCATAAGACATTTGTGCTTTTGAAATTGTGGACCTAAAAAAATTAATAAGCGTTTTAGAAATTGTGGAACTAATTTTTTGATTAGCGTTGCCCACCACTGACTGTGGGCAAAACAGCTGCTCTTGTCTTGTCTGCCACCCCCCCCCCCCGGAGAACTTTTCTATGAGCGTTCTGGAATGTCTCATGGACAGAAACCTCCCTGCCTCAGTCTCAACATGCAACATGTAACTGTCTAAATGTGCTTCTTGGTATAGTTTTTACTGTGTCATGCGGTGTCTTGGCAGACAAAATGTGATACATTTTTTTTAATACCAACGCTGTGACCCTCATGGTACTTTCCTTTTTTTCACACCTTTGACCTTCATCCCGAAACGGATGAGAGAGGCCGCGCTGAAGAACATGTCATGTGTTCTGAATAAGCAGCAGCTTTACACACTCATTCCATCTTCAGGATGACTGTGCATACATAATCACGCTGTATTGGTGAAAACTGGTGCAATGTTAATAAAAGCTCTTTAATCTTGAATCTTGAATCTCATTCAGTTTGCACTACTTCTTATATTCGCACTAATTTTAGCATTACATTACTGCCTATAGTCATACTACTGTTTACATTCACTGTTTACATTTATTACTACTGTTTACATTTACACTACTTTTTATATCTACACTACTGCTGATATATATA
>JBBPBX010107218.1:0-11327 GCA_038048925.1 Garcialebias charrua
ATCATACCCACCACTGCACCCTGTATTCACTGGTTAACTGGACATCATTAACCTCACGCAGACTCTTCCACTGGTACATTTTCATCTTTAAATCACTTCTTGGTCTGCTGCCCTCATACATCTCCTCCTACATGTCTTTGCGTGAGTGCAGCTACAGTGTGCGCTCTCAGTACATGATTACCTGCAGTGTTCCGTCAGTGAGGATTGATCTTGGAAAAAGGGCCTTCTCCTACTCCGCTCCTGCTTCCTGGAATATCCACTGCACTAAAACCATAGATATACGGAAGGATCTGTGTTCGGATATTCCCGGAAATGGCCCGCAATGATCCTTAAAAAATCCCAAAATCTGGATACTTATCTTCGGCAGATCCAAAATAAATGTGGCTGTTATTTGTCAAGGGCCTGCCAAAGATAAGTATCCGGATTTTGGGATCTTGGGATTTTTTAAGGATCATTGCGGTCCATTTCCGGGAATATCAGTATATAAATAAATATATATATATATAAATATAAGTATAAGTATATGTAAAGTATACGGAGATATACTACATCAGATCTTACCGTATATCTATGGTTTTAGTGCAGTGATCTTACAAAAAGATCTGAAGCTCTCGACCTTGACTTCTCTAAATGGTTTTCAGAATCTGTTGGAATCCTGGCAAAAACCAATGCAGATTTGTTCCTGTCTTTGTGCTGGTGTAGATTCTCAGTCGTCCAGGACATGATAAAATCAAGGTGTGTGGGAGGTGTGAAGGAGGGGATTTATGTAAAAAGAGAGAAACCATCGTTAAACAGAGGAGGAGGTCTAAGATTTCAACTTTCTAAAACTTATAGTGCAGCCCTGGATTTGGTCCCCAGGCGTCTCACACCTGATGAGAACAGAGGAGCTTTGTTTGTGAATTAGACCAACAAAGACTTTGACAGGTCCCTGTTATCAATGTGTGAAGTGTGGTTTTTGTCAATTTACATACAGTAGGATGTGTGTGTGTTTTCTGTAAGCTCTGCTTTCACACACTGAACTTTGAATGGGTCACAGGCACGTGTTATCCCAAGTATGTGTGTGTGTTAGCTTCCAATTTACCTAGTTTGGTGTGCACCAGTGGCCCAGCTTGCTTATAACTTCTCTCTCCCTCTCACAAACCGTGTTTCCATCCATTTTAATTGCGAAATTTGAGCTACCTCGCAAATATGTAAATACAAATTAATGCAGATCAGAAGTGTTTCCATCTACTGGCTTGAAGCGCTTCTTCCAAGCCGCACACAGCGTCATTACGTCAGACGTCAGCGTCATTACGTCAGACGTCAGCGTCATTACGTCAGACGTCAGCACTGCGCATGTCTACAGTAAACAGGAAGTAGCGGTTGAAAACAGAACCCGGCCACACATCTCATCAAAATGGAGAGAATATTTCAGGTACGTGTTGCTATCGGGCGAGTTGTATTTATTCTGTCATGCCAACTAGTTTTAGCGATGTTACATGTTGTCCGGAGCGGAAACAGCTGATCAGTCACGTGACGTGAATGTTCGCTACGGCAGCACGAGTCGGCAAATGTGTTTCCATCTGTCGTTTTGCGCAGCTGCTCATTTTCGCAGATCCCAAAAACCACCTCAAGCGAGCGTATAAACTTTTTAGCGTAATTCAGGAAGTAACCTCGCAATTTGCCGTTTCCATTAAGCTTTTCTGCTGCGCTATTTCAAATTGCGCAGCTAGAAACCTTGATGGAAACACGGCTACAGTCTCCAATACTGTTCCCATGTGACGTCACATCTGTGGGTTGTCCTTTTTGACCCTCCCACAGGTAGGCTAAGCAGCAGTTGGAGCGCGTTCTAATGGATGTCCATTTTTCACGTTGTTTTTTTTTGTTAATTTCTAATTAATTGCAATGGTTACTTCGTGTTGTGTCAGTGGGTGTTCCAGTCGGGTAGACGTTTGGGCAACGCGCAGGTTTCACTTACATCAAAAAAAAAGTAAACGTGAAGGATTTATCTCATCGGAGAAGCTGGACTGCAGCCCCTCTCTCTGAGTCTGGCTCGGATCTGCTCTGGAAGACGTCGTCCTTTTGGCCGGTAAACAAAATATTCTACATAAATCATTTTGTGAAACTATGTCAGAACAATGTTAGAGTACAACTGTCTGTGTGTTAGAGCTGTTTTTTTATTTATTTTTTATTTAGCGACAGCATGCTGTGGCTAGCTTAGCATCTCGCTAACGCGGCCTCCTCACGGTCCACCGGGACCGGCGGGGAGACCGTCCCAGTGGGAGAAGGAGGACGGGAGCCAAGTCGTGCGGGCGACGCGTCGGTCCCATGGGACGTGCCCCCGCGGCCGCGACGGATCCACGCCGTCCGACCTCTCGAGGGACCATCCGCTCCAGATGCTAACAACATGCTAACTTCCAACACGGTAACACTCAAAGTGCTGGTTCTGGTCTGTGTTCAGCCTGGACTGTTTGTGCTGGCTGTGTGTTATTTTAGTTAAACCTTTTTTTAGCTGGTTAGATATGATTGAGACAGTTTACACATCTTTTTTGGATTTAAAGCTGTGAAGCCCTGTGCTGTGAAGCCGGTGTGCTGTGAAGCCGGTGTGCGCTCTTTGTAGTAATTAAATAATTAATGATATCGGAGTAACTACTTTGTGACAAGTTGTCTGATTCGTCTGCCATGATTTCTTTCTCAAACTCATTTAACTTGACCACTGCCAGTTTGCTCTTGTTCCTTGGTGAAGCTGTGGTAGCTCGTGTTTTTGTCCGTATACAGGTAGTCCCCGATTTACGAGCGAGATCCGTCACAGCGAGGCGCTCGTAAACCGGAAATCTCGTAATTTGGAACGGCCGCCATTTCGCTCGTAAATCCGGAAATCCGCTCGTAAATTGGAACGGTTTTCGCTAGCGCACCTAAAAACACTCTATTTTCATCTAAAAACTACTTTTGAGTGCATAAAAATGATCGGAAACGTGTGTTTATATGCTTAACTTGCTAACTGAAGTGAAAAAACACATGAAAACTCAGTATTTTTTTCGTTTTTTCCAAAAATGTGCAGCTCGTAAGTCTGGAACCTCGCAGATCAGAGCGCTCGTAAATCGGGGACTACCTGTAATTTGCTCTGGCTGTTCGCCATCTTTGCCTTCTCTGCTTTCAGATGTGGTGCGGAAACCGGTTGGGGGCGTATCTGGGAACTATGTATTGAGATGAGCGAAACGTCTTGTTCGTTACAAATAAAGTCCAGTTGTTCTGTATTGAACGCCTTTTTTGAATCCTGTCTTTGATTTTATACGTCTACCTTATGTTTTGCTCGTTTTTTGATACTTTGTTTAAAAAAAAAAAAAAAAAGTATTTCTTTCTTTTGTTTTTTTCTCTTTTTTGTTTTCTATTGTTTATTGTTTATTGTTTGTTTATTGTTTAAGGAAATTCTACCATTGCTGTTCATCGTTCTTTAGTTTTAGCAGGTCGCTTTCGTAAATGAGCCCGTGAGGTTCAGATTTACCTGACTAAATAAAGGTTGAATGAATAAAGAGCTATCTCTTTCTTCAAAGAGAAGACAGGCTTTAGGCGAGCCGATTTGCCGTGTTGGCATGCACGGCACGCAGCTGGATATCTCATCGACTTGAAGACTTGATGACGTGTCTATCTCTCCAGCTATCTGTGGATTTTAAGGACGCATTTATCTGCCGAAGAAAGATTTTAATAGGAATTGTTTCACCTCCAATTCCTAATGTGTCCAGTTTTATTAATTTTTGTCTGTCTAAGCTTATCTCACTTGTAAATGAGTCTTCTCTAGGCTCAATGTGACGTATCTGTCTAAATAATGGTTGAATGAAAAAAAATCAGTTTCTCCAGAGTTCCCCTCTCTGCCTCAATGACGATCAACTCAAACCAGCTCTCTGTAAATCCCACTGTGCTCCCCTTATTGGTACAAAAGAGAATAATCTTATTGGTGCAAAGAGAATAACCTTCACATCAATGTGAAGAAGACAAAGGAGATGATTGTGGACTTCAGAAGGAACAAACACACCCACACCCCACTGAACATAGGTGGATCAGTGGTGGAAGTGGTCTCCAGCTACAAGTACTTGGGTGTACACTTGAATGATAACCTCAGCTGGAGCAACAACACCACCAGCCTGATCAAGAAAGGTCATCAGAGACTCTACTTCCTCAGACGGCTGAGACGAGCTGGTCTGAGCAGCCCAGTTCTCACCTCCTTCTACAGGTGTGCAGTGGAGAGCATCCTGTGCTCCAGCATCAATGTGTGGCATGGAGGCTGCACAGTTGCAGAGAGGAAAGCTCTACAGAGAGTGGTGAAGGCTGCACAGAAGTCTGTTGGAGTCAGTCTCCCCACCATCACAGACATTTACACCTCCAGATGCAGGAAAAGAGCCACCTGCATCATGAAAGACCTCACTCACCCAGCACACTCACTCTTTGCCCCACTCCCCTCAGGACGGAGGTTGAGGAGCATCAAATGTAGAACCACTAGACTGAGGAACAGCTTCTACCCTGAGGCTGTTAGACTCATGAATAAATAAATAATAAGAATAATCACTGCAAAATATCACATCATGCTGATGCTGATCTGTTTTCTTGTTGCTGTGTTCATTTGTGACCATCTGCTCATACAGACTCATGTTCGTGCTGCTGTTTATAATGATGTTTTTCCACTACATTAGAGCTTAGTGTATTACTAGTTGATGTTTTTCTTAGTTAATTCTAGATGTTATTACTGTTTTTCTCTTGCATTTGTTGTTGGATGTAACTGGGACCCCGTGTACATGATCTCGTTTTCATCACATGTACCACATGCGTTGCAAATGACAATAAAGACTCTGACTCTGACTTATTGTTTTTTAGAACATTTTGAATTAAAACCCTGGTTTCTACCTGTAATAACATATTGCATTGATACCGGTAGTTACTTTAAAGGTAGCTGGACTATATTTATACAGCTCATTATAAATAAAGTGATCAGAAGGTTGCCTGTTCGACTCCCCAGACCAACAACATCAAACGGTAGACGAGAAAGTTGAAGCAGCCACACCCGCCCCCCCTTGTTTGCCCCACTGTAGGCCCCTGAGCAAGGTCCTTAACTCCCCAGGGTGCCTAGATGTCAGCTCTCTGTGCTGTGGTAGCACGGTGGTCTGTGGCTGCATCAGGAAGGGCATCTGGCATATAAACTGTCAAGTTCAACACTTGCTTTTGCTTTGTCTTGTCTGTGAAATTGTCTGAGAGCCTCTCTTCTACAAAATCTTCTGAATCATAACTATAGATTTTATTTTGGTCAGTTGGTCCCCCAACACAACTGATAACATTTCTTCAAAAAGAAGACAGGCTGTTGGTGAGTTGATTTGCCCTGTTGGCATGCACACAGCTGGATATCTCATCGACTTGGAAGACTTGATGATGTGTCTATCTGCTGTCATCTGTGGATCTTAAGGACACATACTGTTGGATTTATGACAACTGGTTCCTGCTTTTTGGATTTGGCTGGTTCCTGGTCTATCAACACAAAAGGAAGACGGCAGCTAATCTGGACCTGGTCAGGCTGCCTGTGTCAGGATTTACTCAGAAGACAAGTTTAAAACCCAGTGGTGCAGACAGAATCTCTGAGGCCAGGAAGTTATATAAAATAAACACTTTAATAATAATAAACAAAACGCTGTCGTGGCAGCCAAAAACACTCACGTGTACCAGAGATGAGAGAACACAAGGGAATACCAGACGATGCGGCGACGAAGGACAGACTGTCAGGCAGAGTATATATACACAGACAAGATTAGCCTGGTTAAAACCAGACCCTTGTCCTTTGTACTAGGGTCTGGCATTTCTCCCATAGACAACGATTTCTCCGGTCGATTTTTGACCGGACCAATCAGAGAACAGAAGGCGGATTACCGGACCAATCAGAGAACAGAAGGCGGAGTTTTGAACGACGTCGACTGACGTCGTCAGTTAAAATGGCTGCCGCCACGAAGGAATTTTCATGAAAACAAGGTAAAAAACTATTATTTCTTTGCTGAGAAAAAATATATTTCTTAGCTGACGTTATATCAGAAGTGTTCCTGAGCTTAACAGTTCCTAAATCAATTCACGAAATGGTCAAATCTGCTGGATTTAAATAGTTTCGGTTTGACATTTTCCAAACAGCCTTGGGTGTGCTACGAATTTTTTTTATAAAAAAATCGAATTTTATCTCAAATGTTTCATCTAGGCCAACAGTCAGTAAATCAGAGCCACATAATTACACACTGGTAGCAGAAAATATATCCAACGAGTGGTTTCTGAGCTATTTATCTGATAGCCTGGACCTCGCCAGGCTAAACTAACAAAACTCCGCCTTCTGTTCTCTGATTGGTCCGCTCAAAAATCTACAGGAGAAATCGTTGTCTATGGGAGAAATGCCAGACCCTAGTCCAAAGCGAAGTGAAGGACAAGGGTCTGGTTTTAACCAGGCTAAGACAAGATATAAATACAAACACCTGGGAACAATTAACTAGGGACACAGAGCAGGACTGAGAAACTAAACCTGAGACATAGAAATGAAACTAGGATGACTAGGATGACAGGACTGGAGATTAAACTAAGAGTAAGTAAACATGGAAACTACCGGTAAACTAGAAATATAACAGGACTGGAACAAGGGAAACTAATAAAACTAACATAGATCAGGAACTGACTGACAGGAAAACATCACAAGGAGAACAGACAAGGACAGACCACAGGATGGAGACATCCTTACAGTACCCCCACCCCCTCAAGGACATTTCCAGGTGTCCCCAAGAAAAAAACTCCCCCAAAAACCTAGGGCGGGCGGAGGGAGGAACTGCAAGGATGGAGGGCACGAGGAAGACAAAGGGGCACAAGGAAAACACAAGGTCACAAAACCAAAAACCGTCAGGACGAGGCCTGGGAGCAAACACACAAAAACCAAACTATGGAAACTAAAACATAACTAAACACAAAAGACTAGACCAAAAACTGTGGAAGCTAAACAAAGACTAGACCAAATGCAAAAACTGGAGAAACAAACACAAAGACTAGACCTAAGAAAAGCTAAGGGAACCAAATACTGTAAAGACAAAACCTAAAACCGTGGAAACTAAACACAAAGACTAAACCTAAATCTGTGGAAACTAAACACAAAGACTAAACCTAAAACAGATGAACGCAGCAACAAGAAACAGATCAGTCACATCATACTGATACTGTACTGATCTGTTTCTTGTTGCTGCGTTCATCTGTGACCATCTGCTCATGTTCGTGCTGCTGTTTATAATGATGTTTTTCTACTACATTAGGGCTTAGTGTATTACTAGCTGATGTGATGTCTCTCTTAGTTAATCCTAGATGTTATTATTGTATTTCTCTTGCATTTGTTGTTGGATGTAACTGGGACCCTGTGTACATAATCTCGTTTTCAACACATGTACTACATGCGGTGCAAATGACAATAAATTCTCTCTGACTCTGACTCTGACTCTCTGACTCTAAAACTGAGGAAACTAAACACAAAGACTAGATCTAAGAAATCATCAAAATTTCAAAAAGGGTGACCAGGAGATCCACATCAGGCAACGGTTGATCGGGCGGATGGCCGGGATGCCGTCCCTCATGCAAGAGTACATCAGGCGGGCGGCCGTGAGGCCGTCCCTGGGGCAAGAGTAAGACGGGCGTGCGGCCGTGAGGCCGTCCATCAGGCCAAGATGCATCGGGCGGGCGACCGGGAGGCCGTCCATTGGAGGTCATTGGCTAAGAATCAGTGGCCACAGGCCAGCAAACATCCAGCAAAGAGTCGTGCGGTGAAGAGACATCAGGCGAAGAGACGTGGTCAAGCGTAGAGCCTCCGTCGACCGTAGAGCCTATGTCGAATGTAGAGACATCAAGCGTAGAGACATCAGGCATAGATACGTCAGGCATAGAGACATCTGGCAGAGAGACGTCAGGCATAGAGACATCTGGCGTAGAGACAACGAGCGTTGAGATATCGTGAGGTGTAGAAACGTCCAGCGTTGAATGTCTGGAGGGGTAGAAACGTTGAGCGTTGAGAGGTCTGGAGGCATCGAAACAACGAGCGTTGAGACGTCGTGAGGCGTAGAGACAACGAGCGTTGAGACGTCGTGAGGCATGGAGACAACGAGCGTTGAGACGTTGTGAGGTGTAGAGACAACGAGCGTTGAGACGTCGTGAGGTGTAGAGACAACGAGCGTTGAGACGTCGTGAGGCGTAGAGACAACGAGCGTTGAGACGTCGTGAGGCGTAGAGACAACGAGCGTTGAGACGTCGTGAGACGTAGAGACAACGAGCGTTGAGACGTCGTGAGGTGTAGAGACAACGAGCGTTGAGACGTCGTGAGGCGTAGAGACAACAAGCGTTGAGATGTCGTGAGGTGTAGAGACAACGAGCGTTGAGACATCGTGAGACGTAGAGACAACGAGCGTTAAGACACCTGGAGGCGTAGAGACAACAAGCGTTGAGACACCTGGAGGCATAGAGACAACAAGCGTTGAGACGTCTGGAGGCGTAAAGACACAAGCGTTGAGACGTCTGGAGGCGTAGAGACTACAAGCGTTGAGACGTCTGGAGGCGTAGAGACAACAAGCGTTGAGACGTCTGGAGGCGTAGAGACTACAAGCGTTGAGACGTCTGGAGGCGTAGAGACAACAAGCGTTGAGACGTCTGGAGGCGTAGAGACAACAAGCGTTGAGACGTCTGGAGGCGTAGAGACAACAAGCGTTGAGACGTCTGGAGGCGTAGAGACAACAAGCGTTGAGACGTCTGGAGGCGTAGAGACAACAAGCGTTGAGACGTCTGGAGGCGTAGAGACAACAAGCGTTGAGACGTCTGGAGGCGTAGAGACAACAAGCGTTGAGACGTCTGGAGGCGTAGAGACAACAAGCGTTGAGACGTCTGGAGGCGTAGAGACAACAAGCGTTGAGACGTCTGGAGGCGTAGAGACAACAAGCGTTGAGACGTCTGGAGGTGTAGAGACAACAAGCGTTGAGACGTCTGGAGGCATAGAGACAACAAGCGTTGAGACGTCTGGAGGTGTAGAGACAACAAGCGTTGAGACGTCTGGAGGCGGCGAGACGAGCGTTAAGACGTCTGGAGGCGGCGAGATGAGCGTTGAGACGTCTGGAGGCGGCGAGACGAGCGGCGAGACGTCGCCGTCTGGCGTAGAGACGTCTGGCGTAGAGACGTCTGGTGTAGAGACGTCTGACGTTGAGACGTCTAGCATTGAGATGTCTGCTTCTTCGGCGGCAGGTTCAGCAGACGTAGGGACATGAAGTGAGGTGACGTCTATGGGCGCAGAGACATCAGCGGTGCGAAGACCCTCTGTTGACGTGGAGGCGTCTGCGGTGCGAAGCTCTTCTGTTGACGTGGAGGCGCCTGCGATGCGAAGACCCTCTGTTGACGTGGAGGCATCTGCGGTGCGAAGACCCTCTGTTGACGTGGAGGCGTCTGCAGCGCTGGGACCCCCTGTAGAGGTGTCTGCTGCGCTGGGACCCTCCGTAGAGGTAGAGGCGTCTCTGGTCGAGGCTAGATCCTCGTCGATCGAGGCTGGGTATTCGTCGGTCGTCGAAGAGCCAGAACCAGGAGCCGGAGAACCAGGAGCCGAAGGATCAGGAGTCGAAGGACCAGGAGCTGAAGGACCAGGAGCCGAAGGACCAGCCGAAGGACCAGCCGAAGGACCAGGAACCAAAGGACCAGGAGTCGAAGTATCAGGAACTGGAGAATCAGGAACCGAAGAATCAGGAACTGAAGAATCAGGAGAGCCAGGAGCTGAAGAGCGTGCAACTAACGAGCCGGGCGATGCTTCTGCAGCCAAAGAGCCGGGCAATGCTTCTGCAGCCGTTGAGTCTGCAGCAGGCGAGGAGTCCACCATCGAGTCTGCAGCAGGCGAGGAGTCCACTATCGAGTCTCCAGCTGTAGAATCAGCCGAAGAGTCATGGAGCGAAGATCTAAGAGCTGAAGAGCCGGTAGGTTCAGGGCTGGCTGCTGCTGCTCCCTCCCTGACTGAATTCATAGGAAATTTAAAACACAATGAGATTGTTTTGGCTGGAGATTTCAACATTGATTGGAATAAGTCGACCCCCCTCTGTGATAAATTCAAGGAATGTTGCCTATCTCTCAATCTAACACAACTTATCGATTCTCCTACCAGACCAAACATAAAATGTCCCGAAAAATCTTCTATCTTAGATCTGTTTTTCACAAATGCACCTCACAAATTTCCTGGTATAGGTGTATTTGCCAACGTTTTGAGTGATCATTCCGTAATAGCAGCTCTTAGATCTACTAAACTTCCACCTGCTAAGCCCAGAATAATTCAAAAAAGGGATTTGAAACGTTTCAGTGAACAGTCATTCCTTTGGGATCTATCCCTCTTTGATTGGCAACGTATCCTACAAATCAATGACGTGAACACCGCTTGGAACTATTTTCACGATAGTTTCATTCTCTTTGTAAACAAACACGCACCTTTCCGGCAGTTCAGGATAAAGAGCCGTGACAGCCCCTGGTTTACTCCTGAACTAGCTGATCTCCTGCACTGGAGAGATCATCTTTGGGCCGCAGCAAGAAAATCACACTCAGACACTGATTGGTTGAAATTTCGGCAGCTAAGGAATAAATGTACAACTGCCATCAAAGCCGCAAAACGTAACTACTTCTTATCTCAGACCTCCAAAAATCTAAACGATCCTAAAAAATTCTGGAAAACCATCAAATCTCTCTCAGGCACCCCCCAATCATCTGACCTCCCATCACAATTTCTTGTTGACTCTGTTCCTGTGTCAAATAAGCACGAGATCCTGAACTGTTTCAATAAACATTTTGTTGCTTCTAGTTCATTATTTGACACAGTTACAAACGGAAAATCAGCCACTTTATCTAATAATCAAACTTCTACAAATCAAATCCCTCCTACAAGTCAACCATCTGTTAATCACACCTTCTCTTTTTCTCCGTTCTCAGTCAGTGAGGTAAATAAACTGTTAAATGATCTTGATCCTAAAAAATCTGCAGGTCCAGATGAACTTCCACCTTACTTCTTAAGGCTGGCTGCTCATATCATCACAGTCCCTGTGACCCACATCTTTAATCTGTCCATAAGCCAAAACACCATTCCGGATGCTTGGAAAACAGCCTTTGTTCTTCCTTTGCTGAAGGGAGGTGACCCCACCTCATTGAACAATTATCGACCGATCTCTAAACTCTGCATCTTAGCCAAGGTTCTAGAAAAACTGATAAACTCTCAGATCA
This sequence comes from Garcialebias charrua, assembly GCA_038048925.1. Classification (NCBI taxonomy): domain Eukaryota; kingdom Metazoa; phylum Chordata; class Actinopteri; order Cyprinodontiformes; family Rivulidae; genus Garcialebias; species Garcialebias charrua. Next base: position 11,257 of record JBBPBX010107218.1, read on the forward strand.
AAAACTATCTGGACTCATTTAACATCTTACCTCTTCATCAATCTGGTTTCAGGAAAAAACACAGCACAACA
>JBBPBX010107219.1:0-11327 GCA_038048925.1 Garcialebias charrua
CCTCTGAATCGGTCTCCACGACATAGGACCGAGGAGTGTCTGCTTCTCTCAGCACCGTAGCCGTCTCCTGGGTGTTTGTAATCCAGACGCGCTGACCTGCTTTTAGCTCTGGCCTGACCCCCGCTCTATGTCTTTTGTTGTAGGCCAAAGTCTGTGCCTGTTTTAATTCTCTGTCCTTGTCTGCCACTTTCTTTTGGTTTGGCCACTGAGGTTTTAGTTGACTGGGTGAGAGTGGCAATGGTGAGCGCAGCCTTCTGCCCATCAGGAGCTCTGCCGGTGAAGGGCCTTGATGCAGCGGCGTGACCCGGTATGCCAACAGGGCCTTGTAGGGGTCAGTGTTTTTCTTCAGGAGGCTTTTCACCGTCCTCACCGCCCTCTCTGCTTCCCCGTTACTCTGAGCGAAGTATGGACTACTGGTGACATGTTTGAAGTCATAGTCCGTGGCAAAAGAAGAGAAAGAGCTAGAGGAAAACTGAGGTCCATTGTCTGTTATCAGTATTTCAGGCACCCCATGTCTAGCGAAAATAGATTTCAAGCCAGTAATAATTCCTGCTGATGTGGTTATAGATGTCTTCATTATTTCAATGTATCTTGAATAGTAGTCTACCACCAGTAAATAAGAGTCATTTTCCCAGTAAAACATATCTGCCCCAACTTTCTGCCAAGGCCGCTTGGGCAGCTCTGAGGGTATCATTGGTTCTGGGTGTAGCTGTTGGTACTTACTGCATGTCTCGCACTGGCTCACAACTTTTGTGATTTGGGCACTCAGGCCTAACCACCACACCGACTGCTGAGCCCTCAGCTTGCATTTGGATATCCCCATATGTCCCTCATGCAGTCGGGCGAGCATTTCCTTTTGCAAAGTCTCTGGAATGACAATACGTCGTCCTTTCATCAAAAGCTCACCATTCATGTGTAACTCGCCTTGGTGGATCCAATACGGCTTCAGCTGTTGGGACAGCTCCTCTTGTCGTGGCCAGCCTCTTTGACACTGTCGGATCAGCAGACTGCAGATGGCGTCTTGCCGCTGATGGTCAGCTATCTGCTGAAGTTTGGACTGGGATGCAGGTAAGTTATCACGTACAGTGTTAATGAAAATTTTTACCTCTCCTTCCATCTGTGTTTCTTCTGTTGTCAGTGGACGCTTTATCGGGGCCCTGGATAGTGCATCTGCTGTGATGAGGGCTTTTCCAGGTACATGTACTATGTTGTATACAAATCTAAGCATTCGCAGCCGGAATCGCTGAATCCTGGGAGGTAAGTCATCCAGTGCTTTCGTCCCTAATAGTGCGAGGAGGGGTTTGTGGTCAGTTTCTATTGTGAACTGCACTCCGATGAGGTATGAACTCAGTCTCTCGCAGGCCCAGGTAACGGCTAGTGCCTCCTTTTCAACCTGGGCATACCGTTGCTCTGTTTCGGAGAGGCTTCGGGAAATGTAGGCAACTGGACGCCACTGCATACTTTCCTCCCTCTGCATTAAGACTGCTCCCAGGCCAAAAGACGAGGCATCCGCTGACACTTTTGTCTTGGCTTGTGGTCTGTATTGGGCCAAGACTGTTGGTGATGCCAGCTCATTCTTGAGCTTGTCGAAGGCTGTCTGCTGCATATGACCCCAGGTCCAATCATTGTCTTTCACCAGCAGGTCTCTGAGTGGTTTGGTACACTCTGCAAAATAAGGGAGGAATTTTGCAACATATGTCACCATCCCCAAAAACCGCCTGACATCTGCTGCGTTCTGTGGGACAGGCATGTCTGTAATCGCTCTGATTTTCTCAGGGTCTGGTTCAATGCCTGCTGCACTGACTTTATGTCCCACAAACAGAACTTCCGATTGTGCAAAGGTGCATTTCTCATTTAGTGTTAGTCCCGCCTCTTGGAGTCGTGTCAGGACAGCTGTGAGCCGTTCATCATGCTCTGCTTCATTCTTTCCCGACACAAGGACATCATCTGCATGGCATATAACACCGTCAAGGCCGGCCAAAAGCTGGGACATGCGTCTTTGAAAATGTTCTGGGCCTGAATTTATCCCAAATGGTAGCACATTGAAGCAGAAGCGGCCAAAGGGAGTAATGAATGTTGTGAATTCCCTACTTTCTTGTGCTAATGGGATCTGCCAAAAGCCACTCCGTGCATCCAATTTCGTGAAATACTTTGCACCATTCAGCTGTGCTAATGACTGGTCCACGGAGGGCAAAATATGTCTTTCTCTGCACACACTTTCATTAAGCTTGGTAAGGTCAACACAGAGTCTAATTTTGCCATTGGGTTTTGGGACTACAACTATCCCCGCACACCACTCTGTAGGCTTCTCTATCCTGGAGATGACCCCCATCTCCTCCATTCTTTTTATTTCCTCCTTGACTTTTTCAGTTAAGGGTATTGGCACACGGCGAGGGGTTGTAAGGGCATAGGGGACAGCATCGTCTCTCAGTCGGATACGATAGTCACCTTCCAGTCTTCCTAATCCTGTAAACACCTTTGGGAATTTCTTTTTGAATTTTCTCTCCGGGTCCCCCGTCTCCTCCAGTGTGTCAATTTTCTCTCTTCGCTCCACAAGACTTAATTCTGTAATTGCCGGTAAACCCAGCAGTGGTCTAGCCAAGCTATCAATGACAAACACTGACTGAGTGGACTTTTTATCCCTGCTTTCAAGGCTGCCTTGAATCTGACCTACTACAGATAGTCTGGTATTATTTGGGCCATACAGCTTTTTGTGGGTGTGCAACAGAGGGCCGTCTCTTTTGTAGCTGTATAGTGTGGTAGGAATGGCGGTTACTGCTGCCCCTGTATCCAATTTAAAAGAAACTACTGCCCCATTTAATTTGATGTCTGAGTACCAGCCACTGCTGTCTGACTTCACCTCTCCCAAGTACAGAGTGTCCTGATACAGTCCATTTTCCTCTGTCATCTCGTGTACAGGTTGCTTAGACCTGCAGACGGCAGCAAAGTGTCCTCGTTTGTGACATTTCCTGCATTCGGCCTCTTTGGCAGGGCAGTCCTTCCAATTGTGTGACGGAGCCCTCCCACATTTATAACAGGCAGACGATGTTGCATACCTGTTCGTTTTTCTTTTCTGTTGTGCACTGTCCTCTGTCCCGCGTGCAATTGAAAGCGCATGCATCTCTTCAATAGGCTCTTTAATGGATGCAGGGCCACTCGCACTGCGCAGCCACCCTTGTTGCTGTTTCACAGTTTCACTCTGTCTGACTCGCATTACAGCTGTAGTTAGGGTCAGTTTTGCATCCATCTGCAACTTCTCAGAGAGCGAGGCATCTCTTATGCCGACAACAATGCGATCGCGGATCAGTTCATCTCTGAGAGCTCCAAACTTGCAAAACTCCGCCTGTTTGTGAACTGCTGTGATAAAGCTCTCAGCCGTTTCTCCCGGTTCCTGGTTACGCCTGTTGAACTTTGCCCTTTCAAAAATTATATTGTGTTCTCCGATAAAATGTTCATCAAAGCACTCTTTTACTTTTTTGTAGTTCAACTTTTCTGCAGACGTTAGCTCAGATGCATTAAGGATATCTTCGGATTCATCTCCCATTGAATATATTAACGTATTCACCTGCAAATCCTCTTCCTTTTTATCCAGTCCCGACACAATCCTGTATCTCTCGAACCGTCGGATCCATTTGGGCCAGTTTTGTACATCTCTGCAGTCAAACTTTTCTGGCGGGCTCGGGCGAAATCCCTCTCCGACGTTGCTAACGTTGCTAACGACGTTGCTAGCTGCCGCAGCGTTAGCGCTTCCCCTCTCCGTATCGGACATCTCGGATACGACTCAGTTACTTGCGAGTGCGTCGGGAATGCTAACTTCACGTCGAAGAGTCACCGCTTCTGACACCATGTAATAGTTTGGAGACTACTCACGGAGCACTCGGACAACCGCTACTCTTTAGCCAGCCGGCGTCTTTATTATATATGAACTCTGACCCCGCAACCCGTACTTGTACATAACGCGCCTCTGGTACGGAACGCCCCGAGGACCATAACACACCACACAGTGGAGAAGAGTTCAGCTCAGAACCGTGAAGTGAGGGGAGGGAGGAGGAGGGTTAGGACTAGGGATGTCCCGATCAGGTTTTTCTGACCCCGAGTCAGAGTCCTTTAATTTGAGTATTGGTCAATATCGAGTCCCGATCCAATACTTCTAAAATACATTTTTAAAATGAAGAAGAAGAAAAAAGAAACAGATGTCCCTTAATTTTTATTTACCTTAACATTTAACAGAGTACTTCTGTGAGGTAGATTGAACAATCAAGTAATAAGATTTAAAAAAAAAATATTCACATTGAAGTTTAGTGCAACAGTATGAAATAAATGTCTAATTTAAAGCAGAAGAGCAGATGTTTCAGCACTGTGCCGCTTATTTCTGTTCAAATCGACGGACTGTTGACGTCAGGTCTCGGGGGAAACTTTTCACAAGTAAGATGAATATATTATAGTTTGTATTTTGTGAATAAAATATTACTGTGTATTTATGTCCAGCAGCTGACGTTCTGTTCAGTGCAACACCGGTGTTCAGCAGCAATGATGCTCACTGAGATTTGATGACAGGAATATTTTTCAAACATTATCAACAGATATGCATCAAAACTGGAGTTTTGTTTAACTTCTAAGGAAAAAAAGGGGAGGATGTAGGAAGAAAAGCTTGACAACACAATGTTTTTGTGTAGTCCCAAATGTCCCGTTTTCATTTTGAAGGTTTTCCAAAGCAAAAGATGTGAAGAAGAGGTGGAAGTATCTGAGGATTCATCTGTGCAGTGAGGATTTAAACTGGAGGATTTTGATCAAACTGATCAGATTGTCAGACAGAGATGGTGTGGTAGCATCAGTTCACCTTCAAAGAGTAGGTGCATCATTATAAGTCCATCAGTGTTCATAAATGTACATGTTTTATTGTATTCATGATGCTTTTTCATTTCAGCTTGAAAACTGCAGGACTACAGGAACCTGGACAAAAGCTGGAGCTGGTCTGTCTCTCAGGAACGTGCAGGTCACACCCACAACCACGACCTAATGATGTGTTTCTATTTTAAACGTTTTCAGTGACCCTTTATTTACACAGGTAGTGTCATTGAGTCACGAGGACTCATTTTCAACAGAGACCTGTTTAGGGAGCAGATGGTGGGGGGCTAAGGGCCTTGCTCAGGGGCCACAGTTAACACAGTAATACACAGTTAGACACAGTAATACAGTTAGACACAGTAATACACAGACACAATAATACACAGACACAATAATACAGTTAGACACAGTAATACACAGACACAGTAATACACAGACACAGTAATACACAGACACAGTAATACACAGACACAGTAATACACAGTTAGACACAGTAATACACAGTTAGACACAGTAGTAATACACAGTTAGACACATTAATACACAGTTAGACACATTAATACACAGACACAATAATACAGACACAGTAATACACAGACACAGTAATACACAGTTAGACACAGTAATACACAGTTAGACACAGTAATACAGTTAGACACAGTAATACAGTTAGACACAGTAATACACAGACACAATAATACACAGACACAGTAATACACAGTTAGGCAGTAATACACAGTTAGACACAGTAATACAGTTAGACACAGACACAGTCAGACACAGTAATACACAGTTACACAATAATACAGTTAGACACAGTAATACTGTACAGTTAGACACAGTACACAGTATACAGTTACAGTTAGACACAGTAATACACAATTAGACACAGTAATACAGTTAGATAGTAATACACAGTTAAGACACAATAATACACAGACACAATAATACACAGTTAGACACAGTAATACACAGACACAGTAATACACAGTTAGACACAGTAATACTGTACACAGTTAGACACAGTACTGTAATACACTAGTAATAGTTAGACAGCAAAGTTACTTTCAACTTGGCATCAACACTACATGTTCAGTGAAAATACAATTTCTCTCATTCCTCACTTCTCTTTGTTCCCTGTTCACGTTTGTTTGTTGTTTGCTGATTCACATGTCCGAGGTCATAAAACATCTTTCCATTGTTGTGTGTCACAGAAATCCAGATGAGTGCTCAGCATCCCCCGAGTTCTTCAGAGCTCAGAAGATCTGCCTCCATCATGGAGATCAGCGATGACACAAAAAACTTTCTGAAATCAAGAGCATGAAGACGTCAGCGTATTTCCAGAGCAGTTACTAGAAGAGCTTTTGGAGGACATGTCCAACCTTCCATTCTCATCTTGGTCTCCTCTGCAAGAGACACCTTGGCGGAACAAGGAACTCGTGAGCCCTCGTCTGCCACCGCACTCCCCGTGGAGGATTCTTGGACAGTTGGACCTGTTTGAACTTCTGTCCCCGACCTTCTTCCCGATGAGAGATGCTTCGATGGAGCAAAGCACACCTGAAGCTCTCTTCTGTGAGGAACTCGCCGATGAAGAATGGCACCTCTGAACTTCAGCATCGTTGTGTGGACCCGACTGAGCCACACATGGACAGTTTGCTGGACTTTGAGAAGAGTCAGCGTGGAGGACATGATGGGTGTCCACTCGTGGGAGGAGCTCCTCAAACTCCTCTCAACATCCGACCTGCAGCACAGCAGCTTAAGACATTCATGTTTTCTTTACCTATATATACTCAGATGTCAGTACTTTATACTGGCTTCGGAATATTTTAGTTTTATGGCAGATATCTAATCAGTAAAGACTGTAAACGTTCATGTAGAGGTAAAAAATAAACAAGTTTCATTAAAAAGAAACCTGTTGGTTATGATTTTTGATTGCATTTTCTTCAATACAAAATTGTTAAGTTTTATTTATTTCAATTTGAGTAAATAAATAAAATAAAAATTCTGCTTTTGGGCTGGACAGTGATTGGCCACAAATACAGAATGTACATGTGAAAGGTCTGCACTTTTACAACACGTTTTCAAATTTTCTAAATTTAAAGTGTGATCAGGGGCAGTTTTTGTTCATTGCTGCCACGCAAGTTGTTTTGAACAGTAGCCCCACCCTGTCCCAAAAACACCAAGACAACCAGTTTTGATATCTGCACACCTACAAGTGTGACTGTGCATGTTGTACCAAATTGTTTGGACTATAATGTGCACCGGATTACAGTATAAGGTGCATTAAGCGAAACAAAGAGTCAGATGAGTCAAAGTTTATTCAACTCATTCACAATAAACATGAAATAGGTTCAAGGTCAGTAATCACAACCAGAATTACCGTAATACATAAGGTGCACGTGATTACCGTATATGGCTCACTGTCGATTTTTGAGAAAATTAAAGGTTTTTAAGTGCACCTTATAATCCCAAAAATATGGTGGGTTCTCACTTTAAAAAAACAAAGGTGGTTAAAATATAATAAAGGATTGATTTAATATATGAACAAGATGATCCACTCTTATTTTCTCTTCTCCAGATAGGATTTGTAAAATGCTAGAAGTAAATTCTGTACGAACTTCTGTACGAACCCTTAAGAGCAGAACGGCCTTTTGATTATAAATCGCTCAAACTATTTTACTTGACGTTTCTGCAGCATTCTTGCGAGCCATGCCAAATAAAAGCAGTCATTTCAATTTTTCTTAACTCAACACCCACTTCTCTCAGATTTTTATCCAAATAGCGGTAATCAACCACTCAGAAATATGATTAATATATCCTTTATTTTGTACACAACAGAACAGAAAACTGAATCAACAATATTGACATTTTAACAGGAGAAAATCAGAACTCCTCTCTTCATGAGAAAAGGGCCTGAAAGCAGAAAAAAAGACATATTCAAAACAGATTACCGGTAAGTGGGTCAACATGCACACTGTGTGTGTGTGTGCGTGTATGTGTGTGTGTGTGAGAGAGAGAGAGCGAGTCGGTGTATGATTTAATGCATTCTCACCCTGACTATCTACAATTTGTCAATTCCAAGCTCCTCTGGTGTTGAGATACCAAGTTCTGAGAGGGTGGGCTTCAGCTCCTGGATCAGGTAGGGATATATGTCCTTGTGAGGTCCTGCTTTGTCCTACAAGAAAATATAGAATGATGTTAACAAAAGAGAAACAAAACATTTAGTCACAAGTTTTTTTCATTCATTCAACCTTTATTTATACAGGCTAGCCTCGTTGAGTCACGGGGACTCATTTACAAGAGGGACCTGTCTCACTCACACCAAACAACCATCCACTCTCACACTCACACCTAGGGTCAATTTAGAGTCACCAATCAGCCTAACAAGCATGTTTTTTGGTCTGTGGGAGGAAACCGGAGTACCCGGAGGAAACCCACGCATGCACGGGGAGAACATGCAAACTCCACCCAGAAAGGCCCCGGACCGGGATTTGAACCGGCAACCTTCTCGCTGAGAGGCAGCAGCTCTACCAGTTGTGCCACCGTGCTCAAAGTTAAGTTTTCAACAAGTAGTTGTCAGGGTTTTTTCCCCCATACATTTTTTTTCCCTTCCTTTGGCCGAATAACATCTTTCAAGGTCCTGTTTTTTTTTTACCGATGAAGAACTGCACTGTTTTACCAGAAAAAAATTATGAGAAGAAGCTCCAACCGAGCCAATAAAGAAGAAGTGATTCACCTTGACGGCTTCAAGAATACGGATGGCGCTCGCCAGATCGTTCAGTCTCCGACAGGCTCTGAGAGCTGAATCCAGTATCTTAGGTTCAGGTACCAGGTCATACCCAATCAGGGTGTTCATGCCTTTAGGTTCAAATAAAAAACAGAAGCAGCAACTTAAATTGAACGCATTCAACAATTTTTTTTAAATATACGGTAGTCCCTCACTACTTTGCGGTTTGACTTTTGCGGACTCGCTCTTTCGCAGTTTTTCAAAATAAGATTGGACATGACACACAATTGGCCGACTGATGGATGAGCCGCACGATCGGCATGGATTTTTTAATTAAAAATGTTTTTTTCTAAATTACTTAGCACCTGTTGCACCTGTATGCAGCCCACATGTGCAAGGAGAAGCTCACTCCTGCAGCATGTCATGATCTGCGCTATGCATTGAAGAAGTGGGCGTGGCCGAGCGCGCTGGCAGAGATCCTGACATGCTGTGCTCTTTTATAGTGTTTAGTTAGAAACATTGTTTAGAATATTGCAAGAGTGTGGGAAGGGTTTTAAACGCTGCCTGAATATATAAATACTAAAATAAACTACAACTTACCGTATTTTCCGGTGTATAGGTCGCACCTTTTATGGTTTTTTCAAGGCCTGCAACCTATTTTTCCATATCTGTTTGTGGCGGCGCGGATTAATTTCTGCTGCGGCTGCGTGTACACGTCCCCGTCTCAAGGACGTGTGTGCTTCAATTGCAATGTTTTGTGCTCCGGTGCAATGACGATGCCAATAAAGATATATTCTTCTTCTTCTATACACCGGTGCGACCTATATATGGCTTGTTATCACTTTCGGCGAAACAAAATTTTAAATCCAGCTCATTTCACAATTACGTTCATTTATTAAGGAAAAGTTCAGCTCAGACACATATTTGCTATAATTTTTATCAAACAAATAATTGTTTTTAAGTGTTAATCTTCTTAAAAGCCTTGCTGTGCGCTCCTGTGGCAGACATTTGCAGCAGAGCTAAACGTAGGTGCGACCTATACACCGGTGCGACCTATCTAGGGATTTTTCCAATCCATTGGTGATAATTGGACAATGAGACCTATACACTGGTGCGACCTATACACCAGAAAATACGGTACTCCTTTTAATACTACAGTGTATTCCTACTTCACGGTTTTTCACTTATTGCGGGGGAGCTGTGAACGGAAAACCACTGTGATAAACGAGGGACTACCGGTACTGATATATATAAATATACTGTATACTGTATATGTTTTTTTTTTCTTCTACAAAACAAAACAAAGCTCAAGTAGAGAGCACAATCTGGAATCTAATCCAGATCAAAAATGTATTTTATGCAGCTTAGGGTTAACAAAGTTTTCAAAACAATTCAATTTTCAATTCAAAAATACAGCTGCAGGTAACAACACTGGAATTAACAAGAGATCGACAGTTCATCACAGAATGAGAACAATCAGCAACCAGTGCGGTCACCTTTCCTCAGCTCCCAAGCATCGATGTCAGGCTTGCTGAAATAAGTGACCCAACGGGCGTCAAACTCCTCGTCCGTCTCCACTTTGCCATGGGAATAGCATCTGGAGGCGAAAGAAGCTGGAAAACAAAACTTTTTATTATTATTGCAATGATATGCAATGTTTAGAGCACCTGTTTATACTATCATAACAGTTAAAAAAAGTTTTAGTCATCTAACAAATCAGAGTACAATCAGCCATAAGACTGCTAGCATAACTATGCAATTTTATGTTTTTATTTTTTCCCTTCGGCTGCTCCCTTCTTTAGGGGTCGCCACAGCAAATTAACTCGCACAAAGACTTGGCAATAGTTTTTACGCTGGATGCCCTTGATGATACCACAGACCACCGAGCTACCACAGCGCTCTGTGTGGAGCAGAGAGCTGCTGTCTAGAACACTCAGGGGAGCAGATGGTGGGGGGTTAAGAGCCTTGCTCAAGGGCCCAGAGTGGGGCAAATCAGGTTGGAGGCAGCAGGTGTGGGTGTTTCACCTTTCCCATTTATATTTTGATGTTGTCAGTCCAGGGGGTCAAACCGGCAACCGTCAGGCCAACCTTTTCTAAGCTTTAAGATGTTTAAATGCTCAAAGGTAATATTGCACAGCCATTTTAGGCCTGAGTGCAGCGTCCTACTACTAAATGATTCCATGTTTGTACTAAATAAAGCACTGAAAGCTATTCTCAGTAGCCGTATGCCCAACGGTTGATAAAAGTCTCTCAGAGGAAGTGAAATGTACCAAGAAAATGATTTGTTTTGTCTGCTTTATCTGAGTGGCTGCTGTTGTTTTACACTTTAAACAAAATACTGTAGAGGGCATGAAAAAACACAGGAGATTGCTTTCAGTTTTGTTTAGTTCAGTTTACTCATGCATATTATTGTACTTCCTCCTAGTTGATATTTATTTGTCCAGTATTCAAAACACACATATTTTAAAACATTCAAGTGTATGTTAGTGAAACATGTTTGTTGATTAACAGAACAACCTAACAAGTGACTGGGAGGGTTCATTTAATATTAGAAGACCACAAAAACTATCAGAAAATAGATACAAAAATCTAAGTACAAATACACAAGACAATCTTCTGAGTGGGTGTGTATGTTCATGTTAACAAACCTGCAACCTCCCCCAGTCCCTCTGAAACTAACAAAGACGGGTCATCACAAGGTCGTGAATTCGTGTCATTGAACTCACCTCCAAACACCTTATTTAAAATAGAA
>JBBPBX010107220.1:0-11327 GCA_038048925.1 Garcialebias charrua
TATATATATATATATATATATATATATTGTATTGACTACTACTATATACTACTGTATTGACTGTATTGTATATACATGTATAATACTACTGTATTGACATCATTCAGCAGCAAATCCCATCCATCCATCCATCCTTCATCAGCAAATGATGTCAAACATGAACACTTCTGAAAGAGCAGCAGCTACTGCATTGACATCAATCAGCAGCAAACCAGTAGCAAATCACATCCATCAGAAACATGTTGCAACCATGGTGACACCAGTGCCTTGGTGTGCACTGTGCAGTCCATGTCCACGTGCATGAAAAACAAGTCCATGAGCTCTAAGAAAGCTCGAAGCAGCAGAAAAAGAAAAAGAATTCCCTTACTTTGATTGAAGTGTAGGTAGACAGTCTGTATGATGTTTTTCTCAAGTTCAAACCTGGATCACATGGAACTCAACCATGAATGATGGGGAGCATTTGAGGCCAGGTGTGAGTTCAGGTGTTCTGTTGGGGAGGTCAGCTGCATCCACTTCTCTGCTGTTCCCTGGGACTGCCACCTTTCTTTCTCCTGAGGTGAGACCACCTCACCTCAGGCTGTTTGCAGTCACACATTCCTCATACAGCTCATCCATACTTGTTTAGCCTGCCAAAAGGTGTTAAAAAATTCATTAGTGACACATAGCCTAGGTTATGTAGTGATAAATAAATGGAAAAACGTGTATTGTTTATATTTATAAATTTAGCATTGTAGTATGTAAACTACATTTTGAAATGTATTTATTAATTACCTATATGAACTGTGATTTTTTTAAAGATGGACAAGGTTGTATGTTTGCATAGTGTAAAGTAAATGTATTTATTTTTATTTTATTTATTAAAATTCATTCATTTCACTAAAACAAAGTCAACAACTCAATAAAAAATAAAAAACATACATTCAAAATAAAATGAAAGGCAGCAGATGAAGAATAATCTTATAATCTCTGCCCCTTTTTTACCCAAATAAACTCACAACAATGATTTATCAAAGAACAAAATTAATTGCATCACCAAATGTAAGATTACATCATCTTAAACAACTCAAATAAATTCTTATGTTATTTTTCATATTCCTTCAAAAAAAAATCACTTTTAGCAATCTCTTAAATTCACAATTATGTACTTATTTGTACGTGTCAGTTGTACACTTTTGTTTATAACTATCAATAATTAAACATGGTTCACAACTACACTGGAAATTATTGAATTTTTACCTGCCAACCAGGTGAAGACTTTCAGTGATCTTCTCCACTTCTTCTTCAAGGGTTCTCCTGGTTTTGTTACATTTATTATCCGTCCGTCCATCCATTATCTTTACCTGCTTTCTCCTGTGCCCATGTCCAGCACGAAGTTTCTGCCCTGGTGCATGGTTCTGGTGGTCCAGAGCGCCGGAGCTCCGGCGCGCGCCGGGGCCGTTCTGGATCATGTACCCAGGCAGGGAGCCTCTTGGTGGGGCTTCAAAGCAGCATGGCCGGCCTGGTTCTCAGTTGAGCTCCGGCGCGCGCGCGCCGGGGGCCGTTCTGGATCGTCTACCCAGGCAGGGAGCCTCTTGGTGGGGCTTCAAAGCAGCATGGCCGGCCTGGTTCTCAGTTGAGCTCCGGCGCGCGCCGGGGGACCTTCGGACGGATTTATCTCGGAAACAATGCTTCGTCTGGCGGCCTCGTAGCTGCCGTGTCTTCCGTAAACTGCCAAGACTGGACCAATGAGATGAGCCGGATTCTGTAGTTTCAATCACGTGTGTAAAAGGGCTGTCAGCTCATTGGTCACAGAGCTTCTTCTTCTTCTTCTATTGTTTATTGGCGGTTGGCGAACTTATTTTAAGCACATTACCGCCACCAACCGGACTGAGTGTGTGCATTGCCGTCTGCTCCCAATCATACACGTCATGTCAACAAACTAAAAGACACTTATGAGTTGTTTTTGAAAAACAACTTTTTATTTTATTTGGGTTGGATAATAAGGAAAATTGAGGACAAAGCATTGTTTTATCTACGTCTAGCGACAATAAAAAAATAAAATAAAAAATAAAAAATTTCTGCCAGGTTGAACTGCTCACTCCTGGCCAGCAGAGGGCCCCATTGAGCTGTCGGGCCCCTGGGCACCCGCCCGGTGTGCCCGTATTATAGATCCGGCCCTGCTTATGTTTATTAAATGTTTTAGTGTTTAGTGTTTAGATGGTTACTGTTGCACCGAGGGACTGAGAGAAACGCAATTTCGGTCCTGTGTATGTCCTGTACATATTGCAGTTCTGACAATAAAGTTGACTTTGACTTTTGACCTTCCTTACTGAGGATGCTCAGCAAAGCCAGAGTACACAATATGTGTGAGTGAAGCAAATGACAAACTAAAATAGACAAAGTTGAGGAGAAAGAACAAAATATGGTTCTTTTATCTGAATTGTGTACAGGAAAAGCGTGGGTTTCTTTAAGACCTTCTTGAATCATTTTATTTTCAAGTTTTGACTGGTTTTGCTTAACACACATTTGTCCAAAAAGCATGTTCATCAGGTTGGATGATGAGGAAACACTTTAATTCATTTTCCCAGTCTTTTTTTTTTCTCGCAAAATTCTCACTCTTTACCTCTTTTTCGTTCTAACATGAAAAACAAACATTTCACTCACATGCATCTGCTCTTTCTCAGCCCTGAACTGGAAAGTCCCCTGAGTTTACCAGTAGCAGCAGAAGCTGCAGCAGCACTGTTTGGGTCACACTGGTGAAGGGAAGGCACGCCACTGGCAGCTGGCCTACCACATTAGAGAGCTACGCTGTGTGCATGTGTGTATTTGTGTGTGTGTGTGAGTGTTATTATGTGTGTGCTGGTGCATGCATATGTGTGCAATAATAAGAGCCCTGCTGCCTGTCAACCACAAGGCAGCAGCTGCTTGGGGCTGCAGATTAGAGGCTTGCGCTGCACTGGATGCCCTTAGTGAGCGGTTGGAGGGATGGATGAGTGAACGGATAAACAGATTGATGGTGGATAGAGTTTGAGAGCTGACTTGCTCAGAATCTACTTCTACACCTGCCAAAGTAAAATTCAAAAGAAGTCTTTTTTAAAAAAAACTATTGGCCATACTAATGTTATATTTCACAACTGGCATGTTTTTATTCAACAAGTGTACCAAGTGCATTTTTTGAAGAACAATAAGGTGAATAGAAATCAAAGCCGACAATGAATTCTCAGTTGGATGTTGTGCCATCAAGGCACTGCTGTCCTACTGTTAGATGGCTCCAAAACAGATACAGCGTTCCAGAAAATCGTTAATTTTTAAGTAAAAAGTTTGTGTACTTGTATAGGGATGCAAAGACCCTTGATTATCGCGGGGATTATGTTCGGTGCCGCCGTTCAACCACAGCATTCGAAGCTGGCTCTTTTATCCCAGATGGAGAGAAGACTCGCACCGACATGAATAACGGCAGAAAATAATAAAAAAGTTGCATAATTTAATTTCTATTAAGGCAGGAAAAGTTACAGGTCTTCAGCGCTGTGGCTTCGGTGAAGGGGTCGGATGTTGAAGCCCCAAAAACTGGAAATGTCTGTCTCTATATATACTCTAGGTGCCTCCCCTTAAAGGAGAACGGAGCTTGGCCTTTCGTGTATAAGTATTTTGTTTATTTGTGCCAATAAGACTCATCTGGTTAAATTTAAGCATTTTTGAGCATTTGTATGCAACTGTCCTTGTATGCATGCATGCAGCAGGTAAACAAATCCCTCTCCAAAAATGGCAAATGGTCTCGTCTGACTTCCTGTTTTCTCTTTAACGTCAATGTTAGGCTGATGGTCCTTCTTGATCATGTGAGCAGCTGGTTTCGGCTGTCAGCAGCAAACTGGTTGATCCACTGTGAGAGGGTGCTATTTATAAGACTGAGCTGAATACAGCATCTCAGACTGAGGAAGTCTTTCGGACGAAAGATGAAACGTTTCTACTTTTTTGTTTAGTTTAGTTTTTTGAATGTCCAGAGGAACAGACAAGCTTTTTTTTAGATCCCACACTCTTGCAATATTCTTAACAATGTTCTAAACTCTTAAAACGCTATGTAATTTTAACAACATACTGTATGTATACTGCAACATTTTATATGGGTACTCACAAGTGAAGATACTACCAACCAAAGGTGGGCGGATGAACGCTAGGGAGCGCTAAAGCGCTATTCCGCTTACAGTGGGCGGCCGTGGTGTAGTGGTAATGGCAGTCATCTCCCGATCGGAAAGTTGGCGGTTCGACTCCCGGGACCCGCACCATGTGTCGTTGTGTCCTTGGGCAAGACACTTAACCCTGAGTTGCTCCCGGTAGGACTGGAAAGCACCTTGCATGGTAGTCTGCCGCCACCGGTTTATGAATGTGTGTAGCATTCAATATATGTGTAGCACTTTGAGATTTTCAGTAATGAAAAGTGCGTTATAAATTGAATTAATTATTATTATTATTATTATTATTACAGTGGACCTAAACTTTTTGTCAGCGTTTTTGTGAATTGACTAACTTTTATAATTCATAAGCGGATTTGTGCTATTTTTATTTAAAATGCAGTACCGCTAATAACTAATTATCTATCAGTAAAAACCAATAAACTTATTTACAAGCTCTTATGCTGCTTGTTTTATATTTTTCCCCACCGTAAACAGCAGAAAGGAGGAAGGGTGTGAGGGTGAGGGGGGCAGAGCTGAGAACAGACTCGGCTCTACCATGTAGGTAAATGCCTGGGGGTCCCATTTCAGCAGTGGCCCCGGCCCCGCCTCGCCCCGTGCAGTCACCTACATCACTAACATTGATCCTGCTTGTTAATGTACATTTAACATAAAAATAATTATAGTTACGATGAAAACGATCATTAAATACGCAATAAAAAAACGGTCGATTTCTTTATCCCCCTACTAAAAATGGACTATTCCATGTTGATGACAACTTCCGGGTCAGTCGTGAACTCGAGGGCTAGTTCTGTGGCTAGCTGGTTGTGCTGGGTACTTGGATAAATCCGCAGACAACCCCGCTGTTTCAAGCCAAATTAACGTGGCCGGATGATTTTATTGTGTGTTTTGTGTCGACCATTCGACGGCGAGTCGTTAGTTTCATGTATTTGGGTTACTATGTATAAATGCGGTGGCGACACACCCGTGTATTTGAGATTTAAACGTGGTTTTAGGGATTAAAAGATCATTCTATTTTTTGTTAATTTCGTGGCCGAATAGAATATATGTACGTAAAGTATTAAATAAATCCTTTGATTTTTGTAATTTCATCCTTTTAGGATCATTTTTGTTACTTTTCAGTTGGCAGTGTAGTGCAAATATTGATAACGCTGCCGGCTATATATAAATATATATATATATATATATAATATAGAAATATATAAATAGCGGATTGGATTAGCTTCCCCTAATTTTCATAAGACATTTGTGCTTTTGAAATTGTGGACCTAAAAAAATTAATAAGCGTTTTAGAAATTGTGGAACAAATTTTTTATTTAGCGTTGCCCACCTTTGCTACCAACACTTGAAGAATGAGTTCAGCTTCAGGATTATTTGCAACTTTCCTGCCAGTTACGTGAGCTCATTAGAGCATTACATCTGACTTGGTTTCAAAACACTTTTAACTGCATCGGTTTCTCCACTAGCATCTGCTCCGTCCATTGCTGTTCTTTGAATTTTGGCAGAAAGCAGTAGTCGGAAGCATTGTTGGCTTCTGGGCCATGTAGTTTTTTGACTTTTGTTACAATATAAGCTTATTGAAAGAAAACTGCAAAATGGCAGCGCCTGTCTGAAGCATTAGTATTATAAGTATTAGTTTAAAAATAAAATAAGAGACTACATTATTCCATTGTTGAAAAGCCAATGCAGTTTACGGGTGCTGACACAGAACCGGAGCTTTAGAGCCCGCTAGGGACAGGGGTTGTACCCTTGATGTGAGTCTCACCTACAAAGTCTAGCAACTTGCTAACAGACTGTCAGTCACTGTGTGTCATAACACATTTTTAAAGCCTTGAATAGCCAATCAAAAATGAACATTAAGTGCAAATGCACAGCAGGAACTATAAAAATCCAGAAAAAAAAAAGTTCCTGAAGAAAATTATATTTTGTGTGGTAGATTTAGACATGAGAATATAACATTTATCTACAGTTAAAAAAAGGGTGGGACTTAAAAACAACAACAACTGCACTGCAGTCAGCTTTATATAATATATATTGACAGTTTGGAGTGAATAAACCAGGTTGCATGATGTTGAACATAGTTGTGAAGACTGTTCTACACACAGCTAGGATGAGAAAAAGAAAGAAAGAGAACTATAAAAACTTAATCTGTTAAAGAGTTTTTTTTAGCATAATGTAATAGAAAAATAAATCATCTCTCTTCATTCACATTTACATTAAATTATCACTTGCAATAGTAACACCTTATTTGTGCTCATTAATAGAGGTTTCGAAGCTCTCAGGATTGTGGTAAAAATAAAATAAGGAAAATAATAATAACAACAACAACAACAACAACAACAACAACAACAATAATAATAATAATAATATAATAATAATAATAATAATGAATTCAATTTATAACACACTATTCATTAATGAAAATCTTAAAGTGCTAAAATAATGTATACAAATGCAAACTGTATTAATGTAAGCCAAATGGTAAAGACTGGGGCATAATGAAATTCACCTGAGCATGAAATTGGTCAGAGTTTGGAATTTCCCTTTGGGCGGGAGCCATCAGTCATGTTCTAGTGAGGCATCCCACTCTCCCTCTGTTGTGGTTTCTGTAGGTGAGATGAAGGCTATTGCTGTGACACTGGGAGGTAGGTGCACTCTTAAACACTCCTTGTCTGTGTGTGATCCATGCGCTCTTTTTGTTCCCCTCACTTCGGAGAGCTTGCACTCATGAATGGGGACGTATTAACAAGTGTGAGTGTATGCAAGTGCCCGCAAGCACACACGGAGCTGCAAACATGCACACACTTCGGCTGCTTATTGATCTTGGAAAGAGTATCCATGTCACAACCGCACAAGCACACGAGTTGTTGGTGTTTGTTGTGTGTAGCATGAATACTCTTGATCTCAGTTACTTCTCTCACACACATTTTACAGAAGTTGTGATCATATCAGGTGCTGAGCGCTGGTGACACACATGCAATAGAGTCAGAGAATCTTTATTGTCATTTGCACCACAGGTGGTGCATGTGATGAAACGAGATTATGTACACAGAGTCCCAGTTACATCCAACAATAAAATGTGAAAGAAAGACAGAAATAACATCTATATGAACGAAGAAAAAGATCAACTAAAAATACACTAAGCACTAATATCAGAAAAGCTTTACTCCAAACAGAGTCAGAGTCAGAGAGTCAGAGAGAATTTATTGTCATTTGCACCGCATGTAGTACATGTGTTGAAAACGAGATTATGTACACAGGGTCCCAGTTACATCCAACAACAAATGCAAGAGAAAAACAGTAATAACATCTAGAATTAATGTTACGACCGGTAAAGGCCAAAACATACAAAGTGGACACTGACACAGAAAAAGAATTAAAACGAATTTTATTAAACTAAAACTAAGAGCCTCCAGGCTGGCAAGGTCCTCCCAGGTTTCTCACCAGGACTGGAGCGTCCTCTCCTGGATCAGCGTCCAAAGGAAAAGAAAATTAATAAAAAGTACAAATAAGTGTTGGACTGGTAGGCGAGGCCAAAAACAATAAAACGCCACCCAGGTTGATCCAATCCTGTACAGGACCGTCGTACCCCCCCAGGCGACGATCTACCTTACCAAAGAAGTCCCTCTAAATAAACAAAACACGAGAACTGGACTACCTACACCCACACAGTCAAAAGTACAAAATAAAATGAAAAAGAGAAAAAAGGTAACAGTCCCTCACTGTTATCCTCAGCTGTCCCCCTCTTGGACAACTGCACAGACACTACCCTCAGTGTCTCCAAAATTAACTCAAACAGGCCTCAGTGGCACAGGCTCACACCTCCTAAGTTTAGGCTAAAGTAACAGCCAGCACTTAAGGTGCCTTAACTCACACAGAACTCTGCTTAAATAGTCAGGGTCACTTCAGAGCTCCAAACAGCTCAGCTACTCTCCCTTGAGCAGACTTACCAACAAACAGAGAGGGTGGAGGTTTCTCTGAGTCAGCACAACACACACACAGCTTTACAGCTGTCAATCAACACTAGGTTATTTACCTTTAGTGTATCTTCAGCCCATTCATCAGCTGACATCTGGTGTCTTTCCACACCAGCTCTACTAGATTCACAAGTTTCCAACTTGCTTCCACTAGCTTTAACTATGACCAACTCTAGTAAAACTAGAGCTACACATAAGCAACCCTTTTGCTCCCCATGTACTGTTTAAGCAGCACAGTCCTTTAAAGCCTTAGCTCAACACAAAGTGCTCAGAGTGGGTGGAGAACACTCTGGAACACACACACATTCAGCTCTACAACTGCTTTGAGCAAAACTTGGTTTTACCTGCAACAGGATTCCAAGTATTTCCAACAAGCACCCTTGCTTGCGTCCACCAACCTCAATTGGCAATCTCAACAACTCCCTTGCTCCAAGCAAAGGCTCCACAGTGTTCAGGTCTCAGCTCAGACTATTTAAAAGGCTGAAAGCAAACAGGTGTTTGACCTGAGCTAATCAAGCCTGATTAGGCTGAGTGAAAAAAATGCAGCTCAGCAGGCTGCTGGATTCAGCAGACTTGCAGCCAACCTAAACTCAAAAATGATGTTTAAAAACTCTGAACCCCCTCAGGTACATAACACCCCCACCGAAAGTTATTTTGTATGGGAGTGATGTGTATGTTAGGGGAAAACATCACACATCCACCCATACAAAAAAAACAGAGGGTTAAAATGTAGCGGCCACATTACCTAAATGGACTAAAAACATCATTTAAAAAACTAGTCCATAAAACCGCTAACATTTTCTACAGTCACACTCAAAAAGTTTTAAAACCAAACAAGCATCTCTGATCTGACATTAATCTGAAAAGCATTTGTTTTGCATAACAAACGCCATCATCATTTCTGATGAGGTCAGTCAGTGACGAAGAGAGTCTTAATTTCTTTACAGATGGAGGGAAACTGTTTTCCTCCATCTCAGCACTAGACAGTGTTGGACAACTCTCTCCATTCAGCTGTAGCGACACCTTCTGGTCAACTGTAGCAGATGTAATATCAGTTATTCTGAAAATACAGGAAATAGTGTTAGACGGTGAATTATGGTCAACACAAGAGTTCACTGTTGCACACCACACAGACTTAATAAAGTCATTTCCTGACTCATTTCCAGTTTCTTTTTGAGGCCATGGTCCCACATCATTCAGCAACAGTCTGCAGTCTGCAGTGGCTGGAAGGGAACACAAAGAAACAAGAGAACTTGACACATGTGTCTTGACAGTCAGGGGAGATCTGTCCTCATTTTCTGCTCTGGACAGCATCCCTGTGTCAGCTTCAACAGCTCTGCTCTCAGCCACACTGTAAGCACAGAGACCGTTAGACACAGAATCATTAAATGAGAGTTGTTCAGTTTTAAATAATAAAAAACTGTCACTCAAGTCAACATCATCTTTCACAACTCCTTTGTTTTCTACAGGAGCTACAAAAGAACACAAAGAAACAGAAATAGTTTCTTCTGGATCCTCAGTTAAGTTCAATGAGACTTCCTCCGCTTCAGAACTGAATAAAAAACATTCACACAGATTAATGTCAAGTTCATTCAGCTCAAAGTTATTAAAATCCCCATCAGATTTAACTGGAATTTGTTCAGGTTCAGTTTCATGTAATAAGAATAAACTGTCACCCAAATTGATGTCATCCTCAATGTTCTCCTCCTGAAGACAATGTTCTTGTGGCGCCATCTCCTGTTGAAGTGTGAGAGGCTCACCTTCTTGAGTGCAAGGCTCTGGTGTCGCCTTTAGATGACACACTGTAGAACATGAATGTTGCTTTTCCAGTTGCTTTTTCAGTTCAGCTTTGAGCCTCAACACTCTCAACTCCTTCTGCAACTTCAGCATTTTTTTCTCAGACTCTTCTTGCAGTTCTTGCTTCAGAAGACGTCTCTTCTCTTCCCGAGCAGCTTGAAGTCTTAATTCTTCTTGTTCACGAAGACGCTTCTTTTCCTCCAAAGCAGCTTTACGTCTTTGTTGTTCTAGTTCCTGTTCTTTTAAGAAAGTCTGATGTTTAAGTTGTAATTCCCTTTTGGCAGTTTCAAGCTGTCGTTCTTGTTCCTGCTTTATTAAAAATAGTTCATGTTTTTGTTTTTCTATTAAAGCAGCTTGCTCTTGCTCAAGAGCAGATCGCTCATCTTCAAGCTTCTTTCTTTCCATTGCAATCAAACGTTCTCTTTCCTCCTCCTTTTCTCTCAAATGCAGTTGCTCATTCATCTCAGGAAATATCCCAAGCTGTTTTAATTCATAAAACAGTGCCCACTCTAACCATCCATCATCAGCAAATTTTCTGACATCAATGTTAAAATGGTTTGCTACCCTTAGCTTTTGTTCTATTGTGCAGTCTACAAAGACCTGCACTGTGGGCTGTTCAAGAAAATTCTTTAAGTTGAATGCCATGTTTTTGAGCAAAAAAACAGCAAACAGTATTTTTTTAAACAGCTTACCCAAAACAGCTCACCATCAAGTGTTAAGCACACAGCTCACAGTGAACCAAAATACAAATGTCCTACTGCCCTTGAATGTACCACAAGTAACAGCATCACACATACACAGCTGATAGTACTCTGCAATCAGCACCAAAGAGATGCTTCAGTCAGCTTCAAACTGCTGAAGTCAAGTCCTTCACAAACTTGGTGACAAATTTTTTTTTAAGTTCACACTTTTGAAAAGCCCCCAAATAAATGTGAACAGCAAAACTGTTCAACCAAGCAAACACCATCAGGTGTGTCAGCTGTGCACCGCACAGAACACACAAAACACAGCTCAAGGCTATTTGTGAAACTGCCTGTCAAAAACACTGTGTTTTAACTAAACTCAGCAACGAGCCCCCATTAAATATTTAAGCCCCCAAGCTCAAACAATGTCTGTTCAAAGCAGACAAGTACACAAGTTGCCTAATCAGGTACTCAAAGAGCCAACAGCACAGCACCCCAGCTGCGCTCAAAACACACAGATCACAACAAGGCAAAGCTTTAGTGATCCTTAACCAAAACAAGCTCAACAAGCTCATTCATTCAAATCCTAGACAAATCCTAAACTAACCAGGCTCATTCATTCATATCCCGGACGAGCGGCCATTTTATATGTTACGACCGGTAAAGGCCAAAACATACAAAGTGGACACTGACACAGAAAA
>JBBPBX010107221.1:0-11326 GCA_038048925.1 Garcialebias charrua
TCGCTCTTGTAGCTCGCCAGCTCAGCGTTGATGAGTTTAGTTAGCAGGAAGTCTCTGAAGTCTGGACCCTGAAAACAAAATCACCATCAGAACACCTGATGGTCGGTCAGGTTAAGTTCTGGGCTCAGGCTCACCTTCTGGAAGACTGCTGGTTTGAGGAGGGGCGGGCCGAATGCTGGGACGTCTTCTCTTGCTGTGACGGACACCTGTCAGTCAAATCAGGTTGTCTGGTCAAAGATTTGACTTTAGTGAGAAAAGGTTCTGTTAGCATGCCACAGTCGGTACCAGCTGATACCTTATAACAGGTGTGGTCCGAGCAAGGCTCCTCCACCTGCACCAGAATGAAGGCGTGCAGGAAGTTGGAGGCAATCATGTCCGGAACGAAGGGCGTGGCCTCTTCTTGAAACACTAGGGTGACTATGTCATTTCCTACGTGTCGTTTCCTCTGCAGCTGAGCAACATCATACATCATGACACCATGTGACATCCTGCTGTGTTGTGACATCAGCATCGTGTCTTCACGAATCATGACGCAGCAGTTTCACTCAAAATATTTTCCTGTCCAGAACCAACCAGTTCTGGTCCTTAAGCCGAACCAGACTGTGCCTCTGCACCATGCTGAGTCATGTTTTAAAACCACACACTATGCTGCGTCATGCTTTATGGGCACCATGCTGAGTCAAATAAAAATAAAATCACTGTTGTGCTGAGTCATGCTTTATGGGCACCGTGCTGAGTCAAAAAAAATTTAATCACTGTTGTGCAGAGTCATGCTTTGTTTCACTGCACCATGCTGAGTCATGTTTTAATACCATGCACTATGCTGAGTCATGCTTTATGGGCACCGTGCTGAGTCAAAAAATGTAAATCACTGTTGTGCTGAGTCATGTTTTAATACCATGCTCTATGCTGAGTCATGCTTTATTGGCACCATGCTGAGTTAAATTAAAAAAAAAATCACTGTTGTGCTGAGTCATGCTGTCTACCTGCTGTGTGTCTCCCTCGGTGAAGGGCAGCTTGGTGGACACGTGGAACATGACTTCCTGTCCTCTGTGGACGGTGTAGACAGACTGAGAACCTGTCTGACCATGAGACACATCCAGACCGCCTCTGTACCTGCACGACCAGCAGACACCAGTTTCTTGATTCAAAGAAAATTATTGTTCTTTCTGGTTTATAGAAAAAACTGGACTGGAAACGTTCTGACATTTTGTTCAAGCTTTTTTTAAAGGACAAACTGTAAATACTGTAAATACAACACACTGGACATCAACATTCACACATTGACACACAATAACACACATTGACACACAACACAACAAAACACAAGAACAAGACAAGCTTCTGATGTAAGGATGAATTGATGTTTTGATGTTGTGGACGTGAACGTGTTCAGAGTAAACATTTTCTCCTGCAACAACAAACTTCTGTTTGTCTGAAAAGATTCAAGTTGTTTTTCAGTTATTAAAAGATCAGCTCTGAAATGAAACATGAAAACAGAAACAGCAGAGGCAAACATTTCATGTTTGTTGTTGTTTGTGTTGTTGTTGTTGTGTGTTTTTCACCCCTTGAAGTCCTGCAGATCAACCGTGTCTCCCAGCAGCTGCAGAAACTCGGTGAAGGCCGGCGTCTCCTCGTTGTTTGTGAACAGCTCCTCCTCCAACACCTGATGACAGGTGAGAAACGCATGAGACAGGTGAGAAACCCATGAGACAGGTGAGAAACCCATGAGACAGGTGAGAAACCCATGAGACAGGTGAGAAACCCATCAGACAGGTGAGAAACCCATCAGACAGGTGAGAAACCCATCAGACAGGTGAGAAACCCATCAGACAGGTGAGAAACCCATGAGACAGGTGAGAAACCCATCAGACAGGTGAGAAACCCATGAGACAGGTGAGAAACCCATCAGACAGGTGAGAAACCCATCAGACAGGTGAGAAACCCATGAGACAGGTGAGAAACCCATGAGAGAGGTGAGAAACCCATGCAGACAGGTGAGAAACCCATGCAGACAGGTGAGAAACCCATGAGACAGGTGAGAAACCCATGAGACAGGTGAGAAACCCATCAGACAGGTGAGAAACCCATCAGACAGGTGAGAAACCCATCAGACAGGTGAGAAACCCATGAGACAGGTGAGAAACCCATCAGACAGGTGAGAAACCCATGAGACAGGTGAGAAACCCATGAGACAGGTGAGAAACCCATCAGACAGGTGAGAAACCCATGAGACAGGTGAGAAACCCATGAGACAGGTGAGAAACCCATCAGACAGGTGAGAAACCCATGAGACAGGTGAGAAACCCATGACAGGTGAGAAACCCATCAGACAGGTGAGAAACCCATCAGACAGGTGAGAAACCCATGAGACAGGTGAGAAACCCATGAGACAGGTGAGAAACCCATCAGACAGGTGAGAAACCCATCAGACAGGTGAGAAACCCATGAGACAGGTGAGAAACCCATGAGACAGGTGAGAAACCCATGAGACAGGTGAGAAACCCATCAGACAGGTGAGAAACCCATGAGACAGGTGAGAAACCCATGAGACAGGTGAGAAACCCATGAGACAGGTGAGAAACCCATGAGACAGGTGAGAAACCCATGAGAGAGGTGAGAAACCCATCAGACAGGTGAGAAACCCATGAGACAGGTGAGAAACCCATGAGACAGGTGAGAAACCCATGAGACAGGTGAGAAACCCATGAGACAGGTGAGAAACCCATCAGACAGGTGAGAAACCCATGAGACAGGTGAGAAACCCATGAGACAGGTGAGAAACCCATGAGACAGGTGAGAAACCCATCAGACAGGTGAGAAACCCATGAGACAGGTGAGAAACCCATGAGACAGGTGAGAAACCCATGAGACAGGTGAGAAACCCATGAGACAGGTGAGAAACCCATGAGACAGGTGAGAAACCCATGAGACAGGTGAGAAACCCATCAGACAGGTGAGAAACCCATCAGACAGGTGAGAAACCCATGAGACAGGTGAGAAACCCATGAGACAGGTGAGAAACCCATGAGACAGGTGAGAAACCCATGAGACAGGTGAGAAACCCATGAGAGAGGTGAGAAACCCATGAGAGAGGTGAGAAACCCATCAGACAGGTGAGAAACCCATGAGACAGGTGAGAAACCCATGAGACAGGTGAGAAACCCATCAGACAGGTGAGAAACCCATGAGACAGGTGAGAAACCCATGAGACAGGTGAGAAACCCATCAGACAGGTGAGAAACCCATCAGACAGGTGAGAAACCCATGAGACAGGTGAGAAACCCATGAGACAGGTGAGAAACCCATGAGAGAGGTGAGAAACCCATGAGAGAGGTGAGAAACCCATCAGACAGGTGAGAAACCCATGAGACAGGTGAGAAACCCATGAGACAGGTGAGAAACCCATCAGACAGGTGAGAAACCCATCAGACAGGTGAGAAACCCATGAGACAGGTGAGAAACCCATGAGACAGGTGAGAAACCCATGAGACAGGTGAGAAACCCATGAGAGAGGTGAGAAACCCATCAGACAGGTGAGAAACCCATGAGACAGGTGAGAAACCCATGAGACAGGTGAGAAACCCATGAGACAGGTGAGAAACCCATGAGACAGGTGAGAAACCCATCAGACAGGTGAGAAACCCATGAGACAGGTGAGAAACCCATGAGACAGGTGAGAAACCCATGAGACAGGTGAGAAACCCATGAGAGAGGTGAGAAACCCATGAGAGAGGTGAGAAACCCATCAGACAGGTGAGAAACCCATGAGACAGGTGAGAAACCCATGAGACAGGTGAGAAACCCATCAGACAGGTGAGAAAGAGACAGGTGAGAAACCCATCAGACAGGTGAGAAACCCATGAGACAGGTGAGAAACCCATGAGAGAGGTGAGAAACCCATCAGACAGGTGAGAAACCCATGAGACAGGTGAGAAACCCATGAGACAGGTGAGAAACCCATGAGACAGGTGAGAAACCCATGAGAGAGGTGAGAAACCCATCAGACAGGTGAGAAACCCATGAGACAGGTGAGAAACCCATGAGACAGGTGAGAAACCCATGAGACAGGTGAGAAACCCATCAGACAGGTGAGAAACCCATGAGAGAGGTGAGAAACCCATCAGACAGGTGAGAAACCCATGAGACAGGTGAGAAACCCATGAGACAGGTGAGAAACCCATGAGACAGGTGAGAAACCCATGAGAGAGGTGAGAAACCCATCAGACAGGTGAGAAACCCATGAGACAGGTGAGAAACCCATGAGACAGGTGAGAAACCCTAGCCTGGTTGAAACCATACCCTGTGCTTCACTTCGCTTCACACAAGGGTCTGGAATTTTCCCATTGAAAACCGTTTCTTGCTGGAGGCGTTGGCCTCTGATTAGGAACAAAACCATTGGATAATTTGAACAGGGAAACCATTCTGCTCCCTCCCCTCAGCCACCCCCCTCTGCTGAAGTTCAGCAGCTGAACTTGACTGACAACTGCTCCGCCCCCTCTGCAGCGTTTCTCTTGCTGCGCAAATTCTGTGTTTATATCATATGTTATAAAACGTTTTAATACAATAAAATCAAACCATGGATCGCTGGTCCAGCTCACCAAAACACCAGAAAATCTGATGGGACTCGCTCAGCAACTAAAACCCGAGTTTATTTCTCGTGACAACCTGAGGCATTTCCGTGTTCATTTTACAGCAACGAATTGAGCCTGCTGTCTCTCTCATTTTACTCAGCAGGAGGGTGGAGGAGAAGGAGCGATTACTTAACTTTTGGGGGAAAAAACCAAAAGAAAACTCCAGATAAGGGATTAAGAAGGGGAAATTAATAAATTTGTGTCACATATCTGCATCGCTTTGCATCTTTTGAATGAGAACATGCCGCTGCTCGCTGACTGAGCGCTGGCAGAGCCTTTTATAGGGCTCTGCGCGCTGGGACAGGTGGGGGCGTGGGTTAGGGTCCAAAACTCCGCCCCTTCTGTTCTCTGATTGGTCCGAACAAAAATCTACTGGACAAATCCTTGTGGGCGGGTAAAGTCCCAGACTGTGCAGTGAAGGGAAATGAGAATTGAGCGGAGCTGTGCAGGAAGGCGAGGGCCAGGCTAGAGAAACCCATCAGACAGGTGAGAAACCCATCAGACAGGTGAGAAACCCATCAGACAGGTGAGAAACCCATCAGACAGGTGAGAAACCCATCAGACAGGTGAGAAACCCATGACAGACAGGTGAGAAACCCATGAGACAGGTGAGAAACCCATCAGACAGGTGAGAAACCCATCAGACAGACAGGTGAGAAACCCATCAGACAGGTGAGAAACCCATCAGACAGGTGAGAAACCCATCAGACAGGTGAGAAACCCATCAGACAGGTGAGAAACCCATCAGACAGGTGAGAAACCCATCAGACAGGTGAGAAACCCATCAGACAGGTGAGAAACCCATGAGACAGGTGAGAAACCCATCAGACAGGTGAGAAACCCATCAGACAGGTGAGAAACCCATCAGACAGGTGAGAAACCCATCAGACAGGTGAGAAACCCATCAGACAGGTGAGAAACCCATCAGACAGGTAGAGAAACCCATCAGACAGGTAAGAAACCCATCAGACAGACAGGTGAGAAACCCATCAGACAGGTAAGAAACCCATCAGACAGGTGAGAAACCCATCAGACAGGTGAGAAACCCATCAGACAGGTGAGAAACCCATCAGACAGGTGAGAAACCCATCAGACAGGTGAGAAACCCATCAGACAGGTGAGAAACCCATCAGACAGGTGAGAAACCCATCAGACAGGTGAGAAACCCATCAGACAGGTGAGAAACCCATGAGACAGGTGAGAAACCCATCAGACAGGTGAGAAACCCATGAGAGAGGTGAGAAACCCATCAGACAGGTGAGAAACCCATGAGACAGGTGAGAAACCCATCAGACAGGTGAGAAACTCATCAGACAGACAGGTGAGTTTGTACCTGTCCTAATTTTTGGTAGACGACTCCGAACTTGAAGGTGTTGTTCAGCTCATGTTCATCATAGTTAACGATCAGCTGAGATGCCTTCAGACACAGAAACAGCTAAAATCAGCCGAAGGAGCATCCTGCAGAAGAGTCAGGTGTGTTTGGGGTTAACGAGCTGACCTTTGGGTAAAGTACCGGAGTGAACCGGAGTGACCCCACGTCCTCACACAGCAGCTTCAGGATACATGACACAGATAAAACTCAATCAAACCTGAGTGTAATCAGTTCAACTCACGACGTTAACGCTCCGTCCTCTTTAGCTCAGGTCGTTCTAAATTATTATAATTAAAACATTTTAACGCTCCGTCCTCTTTAGCTCAGGTCGTTCTAAATTATTATAATTAAAACATTTTAATTCAGACGGAGATCGTCGGCGTTCGGTGAAGTTCTCACCTTGGCCAGTTCTGGAACGCTCGGGATGTCCGGCAGCTCCAGCAGAGACAATCTGTGATGAACACTTTTCATCCGACTCCTGAAACCAGAAGAGAACCAGGACAGGTCCAGAGCACAGAAACAACTCCAGCTTCTCTGAACACCAACAGGAAGTCAGGACTTCCTTTAATGTAACCTGTGATACCATACCATACCATTTTATTTATAAAGCACTTTAAACAGGAACAAGTCCACACCAAAGTGCTGGACAAACAAACACGCAACAGGCAACACAGACAATGAAGTACAACACGAAAAACATAAAAACATTGCAGATCATAAATCAAACGATCCAATACAAATCAGCTGGCATTGAAAGCGATGGAGTAGTAGTGAGTTTTTAACCGGGATTTGAAAACCGAGAGGGAGGGGGCCTGTTTGATGAGCAGCGGTAACTCGTTCCAGAGTCTTGGTCCTGCTACAGAGAACGCCCTGTCACCCCTGCGCTTAAGGCGAGTTTCTGGAACTATTAAGAGTACCTGATCCTCTGACCTCAAAGCACGTGGAGGGACATATGGGTGTATCAGATCCGAGAGATAGGCGGGGGCGAGACTGTTCAGTGATTTGTAGACATACATGAGAAGGTAAGATAGAAGCAGACTCTTATTTTGAAACTCTGGGATGTACCTGATGACAACGTGGAGGTATTCCTGCTCGTTCTCCTCTTCGTGTCTAACAGAAAGCAGCAGGTTTCCCAAACTGCAGGCGGAGCAGAAGAAGTTCAGATGTTCCTGAGAGACGGAAGCAAGTTACAGTTAAGAAAACAAACATCCATGCACCTGAATAAACAAACAAACAAACAAACAAATAAACAAACAAACAAACAACCTCACCCTGCCGAGGAAGTGCTTCCTGTATGCATGCGCAGCCTCATTGACTTCCTCCAGATGGTACCCATAGTTCCACAGGGGACACTCTTCCTCCTTCCTCTCACTGTTGCTCACCTGAGAGGTGGGCGGAGCTTCAGGGTCTTCGATCCAGTACCCCCCAAATTGAGGCAGGATGACCTGAGGGTACGGCGGCCCTCGCTCCAACACCTGTTACACACAGCTAACTGTCACTATCTTCTCCCTGAGAATCAACGCAAAGCTCAAGCTTTTGCTACAGTTAACTTCTAGTTAGCCTTTTGCTACTGTTAGCTTCTAGCTAGTCTTTTGCTACTGTTAGCTTCTAGTTAGTCTTTTGCTACTGTTCTCTTGTAGTTAGCCTTTTGCCACTTTTAGCTTCTAGTTAGCCTTTTGCTACTGTTAGCTTCTAGCTAGTCTTTTGCTACTGTTAGCTTCTAGCTAGTCTTTTTCTACTGTTAGCTTCTAGTTATTTTGCTACTGTTAGCTTCTAGTTAGCCTTTTGCTCTAGCTTCTAGTTAGACTTTTGCTACTGTTAGCTTCTAGTTAGCCTTTTGCTACTGTTAGCTTATAGTTAGTCTTTTGATACTGTTAGTTTCTAGTTAGCCTTTTGCTACTGTTAGCTTCTAGTTAGCCTTTTGCTACTGTTAGCTTCTAGTTAGTCTTTTACTATTAACTTCTAGTTAGTTTTTTGCTACTGTTAGATTCTAATTATTTTGCTATTGTTAGCTTCTAGTTAGCCTTTTGCTACTGTTAGCTTCTAGGTAGTCTTTTGCTACTGTTAGCTTCTAGTTACAGTATTTTGCTACTGTTAGCTTCTAGTTAGCTTTTTGCTCTAGCTTCTAGTTAGTCTTTTGCTACTGTTAGCTTCTAGTTAGCCTTTTTCTACTGTTAGCTTCTAGTTAGTCTTTTGCTACTGTTAGCTTCTAGTTAGTCTTTTGCTACTGTTCTCTTGTAGTTAGCCTTTTGCCACTTTTAGCTTCTAGTTAGCCTTTTGCTACTGTTAGCTTCTAGCTAGTCTTTTGCTACTGTTAGCTTCTAGCTAGTCTTTTTCTACTGTTAGCTTCTAGTTAGAATTTTGCCACTGTTAGCTTCTAGTTAGCCTTTTGCTACTGTTAGCTTCTAGTTAGTCTTTTGCTACTGTTAGCTTCTAGTTAAACTTTTGCTCTAGCTTCTAGTTAGTCTTTTGCTACTGTTATCTTGTAGTTAGCCTTTTGCTACTGTTAGCTTCTAGTTAGCCTTTTGCTACTGTTAGCTTCTAGCTAGTCTTTTTCTACTGTTAGCTTCTAGTTAGCCTTTTGCTCTAGCTCTTGTTAGTCTTTTGTTACTGTTATCTTGTAGTTAGCCTTTTGCTACTGTTAACTTCTTGTTAGCCTTTTGCTACTGTTAGCTTCTAGCTAGTCTTTTTCTACTGTTAGCTTCTAGTTAGAATTTTGCCAGTGCCACTGTTAGCAGCTTCTTGTTAGCCTTTTGCTACTGTTAGCTTCTAGCTAGTCTTTTGCTACTGTTAGCTTCTAGTTATTCTTGTGCCACAATTAGCTTCTAGTTAGCCTTTTGCTACTGTTAGCTTCTAGTCAAGTCTTTTGTTACTGTTAGTTTCTAGTTATCCTTGTGCCACTATTAGCTTCTAGTTAGCCTTTGGCTACTGTTAGCTTCTAGTTAGTCTTTTGCTACTGTTAGCTTCTAGTTATCCTTGTGCCACTATTAGCTTCTAGTTAGCCTTTTGCTACTGTTAGCTTCTAGTTAGCCTTTTGCTACTGTTAGCTTCTAGTTAGCCGATACTGTTAGCTTTTAGTTAGCCTAGTGCTACTGTTAGTTTCAAGCTAGTGTTTTGCTTCTTTTAGTTAACATCATCATTTATCAGAACTCATTTTCAGCTTCTTTAGTGTTTAAGCTGTGGTTTAGCTGAAAATCTAACTCGGCTGGTTTTAGATTCTTGTTTTTAATCTTAATTTATTTGCAGCTAAATGTTGGAGCGACTCTGTCATCAGGAACCTGTTAATACACCACACCTTCACTTTAAACTTTCCTTTTATTTAAATTTTTTTTAAACAGATCTGAGCTCATAGATGTTATTTACTTGTCACTAAGTGTTCTGAAAGTTACGCATGAATACAAATATTTTGTTTTATATTCTTGTGTGTTAGAGAAAAACCCACCAGGAATACAAACTTTTAAAAGTCATTCCTGAAAAACAAAATGGTACACTGATAAAAAAAATAAAATCCTCCACAAAATATTAAAAATTAATATATCTTTTTTGCATTTCTTGCTTGTTTATTTAATGACAACATTGTATTATGATGGAGACTGGTTTAACTAAAGTTTTATACCAAACCAAATTTTAACAGATTGTATTTCTTATCTGTGAGCCCACCCAGTCCCCCATGACAGATCAGGGTGCAGACAAAATTTGATTAATTGAATCTAGATTCTTATTTTTGGTGATTCTGAATCGATTCTAAAGGCCCATAAATCGACTTTAAAACATGTTTAAATTTTATTTTTCTCTGCTCCTACTCCTGACCGTACTGCATATCACATTATGCATCCACCCAATAGCCTATATGCCACGGGGGGCGTGACGTACTTCCGGCAAAATGCAACACCTACCCGCCACTTCCGGTTCCCATCCACCTCCGTTGTTGCTAGCGTTAGCTCCTAGTAGCCTACCATGACGGGGCGGCCGTGGCGTAGTGGTAATGGCAGTCGTCCCCCGTTCGGAAGGTTGGCGGTTCGAATCCCGGTTCCCCACACCATGTGTTGTTGTGTCCTTGGGCAAGACACTTAACCCCGAGTTGCTCCCGGTAGGACTGGAAAGCACCTTGCATGGTAGTCTGCCGCTACCGGTGTATGAATGTGTGTAGCGCTTTGAGATTTTCACTAATGAAAAGCGCGTTATAAATTGAATTCATTATTATTATTATTATTATTATGACAACGAGCCGAAACGGGAAGCGGCCGCGTGCTACCGGCACTACACGTGAGTACCGTTGTGTCCGCCCACCGGTGGGAACAGCTGTTCTGCTGGGGGGTTTCGGCGAACATTTATCACTGCTATCCGTAGGGGGAACGTCGCCATGATTTTATATGGTTTTATATGTGTATAGAGTTGTTATTGGTGTGTATGCCGATGTTTTATTAATTGTATTTAGTCATTTATGTTCGTGTCTTTCCCGCTAACCGGAAGTGCGCCGTCTGTGTAATGACTGCGGAGGTGCTGGAACGGAAGTCCGTGGCATATAGGCTATTCTATCCTCCCATCACCATAGAATTTGGACACGTAGGCCACCGTACAGTAAGCTAGTTAGCTAGCCGGCTCCATTTATCTGAATAGAACCTGCTAGCATGGAGGAGGGGGACAGCATGATTCAACCAGTTCCTTTGTCTTTAAAAAATCATTTCAGATCCTACAATGTTATGGGAAGTCTCAAGTAAGTCTCAAGTCTTTATCCTCAAGTCCTGAGTCAAGTCTCAAGTAAAGACAGGAAACGTTCAATTCAAGTCTCAAGTCTGAAACTTGCAGCCGAGTGTGATGCGGCCGGGATGAGGATCAGTTCCTCCAAATCCGAGGCCATGGTCTTGAGCCGGAAAAGGGTAGCATGCCCTCTCCGGGTCGGGGAGGAGGTCCTGCCCCAAGTGGAGGAGTTTAAGTATCTCGGGATCTTGTTCACGAATGAGGGAAAACTGGAGCGTGAGATCGATAGGCGGATAGGTGCAGCGTCCGCAGTGAAGCGGGCGCTGTACCGGTCTGTCGTGGTGAAGAGAGAGCTGAGTCGAAAGGCAAAGCTCTCAATTTACCGATCGATCTACGTTCCCACCCTCATCTATGGTCATGAGCTTTGGGTTATGACCGAAAGAACAAGATCTCGGATACAAGCGGCTGAAATGAGTTTTCTCCGCAGGGTGGCTGGACTCTCCCTTAGAGATAGGGTGAGAAGCTCAGTCATCCGGGAGGGACTCGGAGTAGAGCCGCTGCTTCTCCACATCGAGAGGAGCCAGTTGAGGTGGCTCGGGCATCTGGTTAGGATGCCTCC
>JBBPBX010107222.1:0-11326 GCA_038048925.1 Garcialebias charrua
AAGGATTACTTTGAGGAGCTAATGAATGAAGAGAATGAAAGAGAAAGAAGAGTGGAGGTCATAGAAACTGTGGACCAGGAAGTGGGAAAGATTAGTGAGGGTGAAGTCCGGAAAGCTCTGAAAAGAATGAAGAAGGGGAAGGCAGTAGGACCTGATGACATACCAGTGGAGGTTTGGAAATGTCTTGGAGAGATGGCAGTGAGGTTTTTGACTCAAATATTTAATGGAATATTTGAGGGTGAGAAAATGCCTGAGGAATGGAGAAGAAGTGTGCTGGTGCCCATTTTTAAGAACAAGGGTGATGTACAGAGTTGTAGCAACTACAGAGGAATTAAGTTGATGAGCCACACAATGAAGATCTGGGAGAGAGTTGTGGAAGCAAGACTTAGACAAGAGGTGACTATCTGTGAGCAGCAGTATGGTTTCATGCCAAGAAAGAGCACCACAGATGCCATCTTTGCTTTGAGAATGCTGATGGAGAAGTACAGAGAGGGTCAGAAAGAACTCCATTGTGTGTTTGTGGATTTAGAAAAAGCATATGACAGGGTGCCAAGAGAGGAGGTGTGGTATTGCATGAGGAAATCTGGAGTGGCAGAAAAGTATGTTAGACTGGTACAGGACATGTATGAGGACAGCAGGACAGTGGTGAGATGTGCTGTGGGAGTGACAGATAGCTTCAAGGTGGAGGTGGGATTGCATCAAGGATCGGCTCTGAGCCCCTTCTTGTTTGCTCTGGTGATGGACCGACTAACAGATGAGGTCAGGCAGGAATCCCCATGGACTATGATGTTTGCAGATGACATTGTGATCTGTGGTGAGAACAGGGAACAGGTGGAAGAGAACTTGGAGAGGTGGAGGTATGCACTTGAAAGAAGAGGAATGAAAGTCAGCCGTAGTAAGACAGAGTACATGTGTGTGAATGAGAGGGAGGCCAGTGGAACAGTGAGGCTACAAGGAGCAGAGGTCACAAAGGTGCAGGACTTCAAGTACTTGGGGTCCACTGTCCAGGAAAATGGGGAATGTGGTAAAGAGGTGAAAAAGAGAGTCCAGGCAGGATGGAGTGGATGGAGAAAAGTTTCAGGAGTGATTTGTGACAAAAAGGTGTCAGCAAAGGTCAAAGGAAAAGTTTACAAGACAGTGGTGAGACCAGCTATGTTGTATGGTCTGGAGACAGTGGCATTGACAAAAAGACAGGAGAAAGAACTGGAAGTAGCAGAAATGAAGATGCTGAGGTTCTCCTTAGGAGTGACAAGGATGGATAAGATCAGGAATGAGATCATCAGAGGTACAGCACATGTTGAACAACTGGGAGATAAAGTTAGGGAGGCCAGACTGAGATGGTTTGGACATGTCCAGAGGAGGGACAGTGGGTATATTGGTAGAAGGATGTTAGAAATGCAGCTGCCAGGAAAAAGACAAAGAGGAGATATATGGATGCAGTTAGAGAGGACATGGAGGTAGTTGGAGTGAGGACAGAGGATGCAGAGGACAGAGTGAGGTGGAGGAGGATGACTCGCTGTGGCGACCCCTGAAGAGGGAAAAGGCAAAAGAAGAAGAAGAAGAAGAAGAAGAAGAAGAAAGACACTGCGAGGGGCGGGGGCCACGCTGGACATGTCTCCAGTTCATCACAGGGACACATAGAGACAAACGAGACAAACAACCATTCACTCTCTCATTCACTCCTGGAGATGAGTTACCAATCAGTCTAACATTCATTCATTCATTCATTCAACCTTTATTTATACAGGCTAGCCTCGTTGAGTCACGGGGACTCATTTACAAGAGGGACCTGTCTCACTCACACCAAACAACCATCCACTCTCACACTCACACCTAGGGTCAATTTAGAGTCACCAATCAGCCTAACAAGCATGTTTTTTTGGTCTGTGGGAGGAAACCGGAGTACCCGGAGGAAACCCACGCATGCACGGGGAGAACATGCAAACTCCACCCAGAAAGGCCCCGGACCGGGATTTGAACCGGCAACCTTCTCGCTGAGAGGCAGCAGCTCTACCAGTTGTGCCACCGTGCTGCCCAACATGCATGTTTTTGGTCTGTTAGAGGAAACTGGAACCCATGCATGCACAGAGAGAACATGCAAACCCCACCCAGAAAGGCCCCATGACTGGGATTTGAACCAGCTAGGGCGACCTTCTCGCTAAGAGGCAGCAGCTCTACAAACTGTGGCACCGTGCCGCCCTAAAAATACTATGGACATGTAAATATTTTTACAGAATAAAATGTAAATTCAACAGTTTTACTAAGTAAGATTTACTAATTATTCTGTAAACATAAAAACATTTTCACTGTTTTTATTACAGTTCTTTTATGTAAAAATAAATTAAAAATAAGAAATTTTACAGAATAATATATGGATATTTACATTTAAATGTCAATTTAACATTTCTATCATCTACAAATGTCAGTTTTTTACTGTAATTTGAATATTTTTATGCTAAACCATCAGTTAAAAATTGTTAAATTTACTTAACAAGATAGTTTACAAGTTGACAAGTTGTTTACTTGGTGGGGGAACAGTGTGCTGGAACTACTCTGACTGATGAAGCCCTCTGGAGTGAGGATGAAACGTTTCTACTAAAAAAGAAACTGTCCAGATGACCTGATTGAGAATTATTGGATTTGATACCTGGATTATTGAGCATGAACTTTCTTGTCTTTACTTAACAAGATGTTTGCAAAAACGTACAAACAATTTCTCTGAAACTCCCGCAACATACGGAATGACCACTGGTCTGGGTTCCTTCTTTTCACCTGATGGCTGGCTGGAGTCATGTGTGGGTTTCTTCTCTGCTTTCAGGAAGGCCCAGTTAGGATATCCACATTTCTCTAGACTAGAGCCTGTCTTGAGTGTGATTTCTCCTTCTGTCTGGCTCCTGAGTTAGTTGGGACTCTGTCTGCTCTGTGATACAGAGTCCTGATGACTCCTAACTTGTGCTCCAGAGGGTGATGGGAGTCAAACTGCAAATACTTGTCTGTGTGGGTGGGTTTGTGGTACACCTCAGTTTGCAAATGTCTTCCATTAGAAACTGAGACGTCACAGTCCAAGAAAGCCAGCCTGCCATTTTTTACATCTTCTCATGTGAACTTGATATATTTATCCACAGAGTTGATGTGGTCAGTAAAATGTTGGACTTCCTGAGATTTAATTTTAACCCAGGTCTCATCAGCATACCTAAACCTATGACTTGGTGGTGTCCCTGAAAAGGACGTCAAGGCTCTCTTTTCTACCTCCTCCATGTACAGGTTGGCAACAATAGGAGAAACTGGAGACCCCATAGCACACCCATATTCTATTTCATATGAGCTACGCCCTTCCGGCTGATCGCTATTGGAAAATTCCCTGCGTGCCTAGCGCCCACTGAAAACCTTTAGTCCACGCCCACCTGCTGTGTGGGCCCGCCCCATGTCTATTTAAAGAGGAACTTACCCCACTGTGAAACGATAGCTCAGCCCCAAGACAAGATTTTAAAAATGCAAAGTGGGTGTGCCAAGAGACACCGCCTAAAGGAGGGGGAGGTGGTGGGGGTTAGAGTGAGGAGGTGTGGCCAAGACGAGAGACCGTGACATGCAGCTAGCATTAGCATAATTTATGCAACATACTCACGCAGCAGAGGATGTGACGACAAAGTGTACAAGACACGTCAGAGTGAACAGTCGTTGACCAATATGTAAATTAGGCTGTAGTACCACAGTTAAACCCATAGGATTAACACGTTTTTAGACCAGATATTGCCGATTATAACAAATGTGCACAAAAACATGAAAATTAACACAGAAATAGTGCTATACAACATTTTACACTAGGGAGTTTACCAGATAAAAAAAGTTAATTTTGGGGTAAGTTCGTCTTTAATCTGCTGACACGGGATAAACCTTTTACATTCAGCGAACAGCAAACACTGAAGACCTGAAGAAGAAGATGAAGTCCTTGTTCAGTTCCCCACCTGCCCCACCTCCTGCTGCCGTTCCTGTGAGCTCTTCTTTCAGAAGACAGGCAGACAGGCAGCCCTTCAGGCCGACTAGCTACAGGCTTATGTCTGTTTTTTTTCTTCGTGGCGGAAAACTACTGGCTGAACAAGGCCATTGCCTTTTTTGTTCTCGACGGAACCGCAGGGTGAGTCAGACGATTCATCCGGAAAAGGCAATGCTAGCTAGCCGCACGGTTCTTTCCTCTGAAATGGAGAACGAGTAGCGGCGGCTAACAATGTCATCGGGAAGCCTTCTCAGCGGTGAGTGATGTCTTTATTTATTAGTTTAAACCACAACCAGGAAGAAGACGGTCCTTTGCTGCATTGTTTTCTGCACGGAAAGCTACAGAAAGCACACGTCTGCCGTTAGCACCGTTAGCGCCTGCTAACGCGATGCTGCAGTAGGCCCCACTGCCTCTTCTCTCTGGAGGACAGCATGGCGCGGCTAACAAATGTCACCGGGAAGTTTTTCAAGCAACAATAGCTGCAAGAAGTGATGAACAATGTCTTATTTATTTAGTTAAAACCACAACCAGGAAGAAAACTGTTCCTTGTGGCATTGTTTTTGCATGAAAAGCTACATAAAGTGCACTCCTGCTGTTAGCGCAACCATAGAGCCTGCTATTTTTACGTTCAACATGCAGCCTTTTTTGTTTTTTTGGCCTGCGTGAAACGTGCGTGGTGCTCTGCTACCAGCTGCAGGCGCCCTCGCCTGAAACTGCCCAGCATGATCAGGAAGCAGAGCAAGCACTAAGGGAATTTTTTCTGTCCCTCTCCCTTCTCTGCCCCATCAGATGATCTGGCGGGAAGGCTTTTTCAGCGCTGCTCTACACATCCCGAGAGGCAAGGTTCGAGCAAATGCCCAACCTCCCCGGGGTTTTTCTCCTACGCTGGTGACTGCTCCGCTAACAGCTATAGGTGCCCCCTCCTGGCCTACCCAGCATAATCAGGAGACAGAGCTAGCGCTGAGGGATTTTTTTTGCCCCTCTCCCTTCTCTGCCCCATCGGATGATCCGGCAGGAAGGCTTTTTTAGCACTACTCTAAACATCCTGAGAGGTATGGTCTGAGCGAATGCTCAACCACCCCAGGGTCTTTCTCCTACGCCGGTGACCACTCCGCTACCAGCTGCAGGCGTCCCCTCCTGCAACTGCCTGGCATAATCAGGAGGCAGAGCTAGCGCTAAGGGAATTTTTTCTGTCCCTTTTCCTTCTCTGCCCCATCGGATGATCTGGTGGGAAGGCGTTTTTAGCGCTGCTCTAAATATCCTGAGAGGCATGGTTCGAGCGGATGCTCAGCCACCCCAGGGTTTTTCCAATGCTGCTGGAGAGATCAAGAGGAAAGAAGAGGTTTCTGAGATGGTCTGTCACCTGATGACGTCACAAGTATCCTCTTGTCGCCCTGTCGGTTTGAGAGACCGGCGTGGACTTAGACAGCAGCAACGGTGCTACACCCCTGCAGCCACAGCTCCCCGCTCTGCCCCCCCCCCCAGCAGAGATCAGCCACATTCAGCACGTCAGCCAGGGGTGACTCAACATTCTCCCAGGGTCTGCCAACAGACGCAGCCCTGGAGCGGCCAGCAGCAGGGCCCGCGGCGGAGGCAGCACCAAAATGATTCCTTCAGGGGAGTGTGTGTGTGTTTAATGATGTATGCTTTGAAATAAAACAAAACATCACTCAGAGCGCAGATCCTCTCCTACTTCCAGCTCGCCTGTCACATCGAACGTTCTCTCAGCGGCCTCTTGCTCCACATACTCCTCCCCCACACATGACAAGCTGGTCTCCTCTAAACAGCTGTTTACGAGACACTGCAGCTTGGGAAATGTTACAAAGTACTCCTTTTTCACGTCAGTTGAATCTGGTACTGCTCAATAGATCAAGCCTGGTGAAGCCCCAGCTCTTGGTTAAACCAGCGCAACACCCCCGCTGCTCCTGCTATCACACAGCACAGCAGGGGTAAATGCTTCGCACCACACTGTCAACATCAGCCTCCTTGACACGGCGCCTCACTCACATAAGGGCCGCAGCCTTCGTTCACCGTGTGCCGGCTCGCCTCAGCGTTGATGCTTGCCTGCACCCTGAATGCAGCAGGAGGAAGTGTGTCACACAGCATGAACATGAGCCCCGTTGAAACAACGTGCCACTCCCAGAAGCGGCAATGCCTCCCTCCAGGGCATGTTTCTCTAACACGCAGCCTGAGCACAATGCAGAGGCGTTCATATGGCCTTCTCGACCTAGGCCCCCCTTGGGTTACACCAAACCGGTTAACGGCTGTAGGGGCCCTGAAGTGGTTAACGTCCATGGTATCCACAGCTATACATTGCAGTTTGCAGGCCGCCTCCTCTTCAGAGGGATTTTTGGAGACAGTTCTGTCATGCCTGGAGCTAAGCTCCTCCCTCCTGTCAGAAATTCAGGTGCTTCTGACGAAAGATGTAATCTCCAGAGTCCCGGACGTGGAAGAAAACACAAGGGTTTCTTCCCATTATTTCCTGTACAACTGACTACCTTTGGGCTACTCCCTCGCCCATGCACGTTCTCGAAGCGCGTGGAGACGGTCATCCAGCCGTTACGCAAGGCAAGGTTGAGAATTTTGTTTAACCTGGACGATTAGCTCCTGCTGAGCAGGCCCAGGGAGGAAGCCGCAACTCAAACCAGAATTTAGCAGAATATTTTTTAATCTTAGGGTTTCTCTGTGATCTGGTACAAAAGCTCCGTCCCCCCCTCCCCCCTCAGATTATGGCAAGCTATCTGGGGGTGGAACTGAACTTGTACACGATGAGAGCTTGCCTGTCACAGCAGAGAGCCTACAACCTGACTGCTCAGCTGAACTGCGTCAGACCCGGAAGAGTGGTGACGGCTTGTCCATCATGCGTCTCCTGGGCATGATGGCGGCCGCCCACATTGTTGTGAGGCTGGGCCTACCCCATATGGGATCGACCCAACGTTGGTTTGCCCACCTGCGCATAGATCCTGTACGCCAGAAAAGGCGAATGATCTCGGTTCCCCACTCCGTGGGAGCCAATCTACGTCACTGGGGAAACCCTCTCACTGTGTCGGAAGGAGTTCCAATCGACAGACCCTTGTCACACATCCCTGTGTTCCGGACACTTCTTGACAGGTTGGGGGCACCTGTCTGTCTCAGACTGTCGGTGCGCAGTGGCCGGATCACACATTATCACATAAATGTGTTCTAACTGCTCACAGTTTTTAAAGTTGTTCAACATTTTGCACCTTTGCTGCAAAATCAACGTGTACTGATACACACACCAACAACAAGGTGGCAGCACCGTACCTCAACCATGAGGGCGGTGTTCGTTCAGCTTAGCTGCTGCATGTGGCAAGGTAGCTTCTGCTCTAGGCTCACCGGCACCTGCTCTCATTGAGAACGGCGTACATTCCCAATGTTCGAAACAGAGGGGCGGATATAATGTTGAGAGGCGGTCCACGTCACGGAGACTGGTCCCTCCATCCCGAATTGGTCGCTCAGATCTGGACCAGATTCGACCGTATGGAGGTGGACCACAAGTACTGTTTAAAAAAAATCATCAGATGCTTTGCTTCTCTGATTCATTCAGCCATAATTTTGCTACTGACTGAAGTTCTAATCTATCTCTCTTTTTCGCCTTTAGACAGACAAACTTTTGTGTACAGTATTTATTAATATATGTGAGCAAATGAATATCAAACTGGAAACGTTTAGATCCAGTGATATCACTTACACCTAACTTCCAAAATAGAAATTTCTCAAAAGCAAACCCCACAATCCTTGTTGTCACCGCTAGGTTACCAGATAATGTAGTAGCACTTACAAAATGCCTCTCAAACGTGTGTCATTCATACAATGTACAGAGGTTCACAATAAAAACATCAGACAAATTCTGTTCACAAACCTCACTCAGGCCTAGCAAAAGCAAAAAAAAAGCAAACACACGCTCAGGGGAAAACAAAAACCAAGGTACCGGTACTCACATTCACTCTCAGAGACCAGGTTGCAGTCAAAACCAAAACAATCACAGTCAGACACAGAAAGTAGGCTGCAGGCAGGTTCAGTACGAGTGGGGGGAGAAAGGCCCACAGATAACAGACTAGGAGCCAGCTGCCCACGCATACACAGAGGAAAATGGGAGAAAGAAAAGGCCAGAGGTACAACGCTCCACAAACATTTTTTTTTTTTCTTCTTTCGGCTTTTTTCCCTGCGT
The DNA here is from genome assembly GCA_038048925.1 of Garcialebias charrua. Taxonomy (NCBI): domain Eukaryota; kingdom Metazoa; phylum Chordata; class Actinopteri; order Cyprinodontiformes; family Rivulidae; genus Garcialebias; species Garcialebias charrua. Next base: position 8,187 of record JBBPBX010107222.1, read on the forward strand.
TAGGGGTCGCCACAGCGAACTGGTCGCACAACGCTCCACAAACATACACGTAAAAAAAGGACTAAACAAATACAGAATGACGCGTCATAAAAAGATAAACATCTTAATTTCTCTTCTTGCCTAGCCGGGTTCACTAAACGTCCAATGAAAGATATTGATGGTCAGGCTCACATGTTTGGTCTTGGCATATATTGACCGTCCTCACTTACAAATCACAGAATATCTTGGTTCTGCCAACTAGGGTGTGTACATTAACGTCTAGTTCTTGAAAAACAGACACCTCACTCCAAATTTCAAGTCCTTGTCTCAGGGTGAACTAGTTCCTGTTACTGTACTCAAATTGTTTTAAAGGGGACCATAGATACTTAATTCACTTTTTAATGTTTTTTTACTCAGCTTTGGGTATGTACTTCATAAAAACAGTCCTAGTGCCAAAAAAATGCACCCAGTGGTATATTTACTCTAAGTATATTTATTTTACTGTGATAAGATAGGTTTCGTTTTCAAATCCTGGCGCTTGTGACGTCACAAGCGCCAGGACAATCCCCCCGCACCTTTAGTTCAACCCCTCACCTAGCAACCCCTGCTGCGGCTCAACCCACTTCAGTATAATAGACGTGACGGTTGTTTTTCCTGATTTCATCTCATCTTTTGTTTAAATGTTCTTAATTTCATGTGTACAGCACTTTGTTGCAACTGTGGTTGTTTTAAATCAAAAAGAGATCGCTCCCAAAAGTGCTGCATGCAACGAGAGGACCTAAAAGGGCTGATGAGGAACGAGCTATTTTTAGCCTCTAAAAGGAGCAGCTCATTGTGGCGCGCACAGACGGCTTTTGGTAAGTTATCTTAAGCTAGCACTAACAGTAACTCAAATGAGTAATAAAAAAGAGCTAATTTTAAAACAACAACAGATTAGAGATACTGGGTGTTACAGAGGGCGTAGTTAATGTAAACAGATCTTTGAAGGGCGTGGACTTCAGAGCTCATTATCATAAAACCAGTCGTTCAAAACGAAAGTTAAAAATGGCAGAATTAAAAAGGGTATAATTGATTATCTAAGAATTATTTTGTGTATTAAATTGAATGAACATTGTCTGGATAGCGCACAGACATACCATAAAACTTTTAAAAACCTATCTGTGGTCTCCTTTAAAAACGACGTTTCAACGAACACTTTTTCACACTCACTTTCTTGTTGACCTGTGCGGTGTCTGGAAATCTCCGCCAATCCGACCTTAACCGCACCAATGGACAGAGGACGCTGGCCAGAGAGAAACCAACTGGACTTTTTGTCATATTTACCGTGCCTCACAGCGTGCTCTGTTTGGAGGTCATCAGGAGCAGGTATGGGGAGAATGGGTTTCGGCACCATAATGATGGAGATTTTAAACCCCTGTTACCTTAATAAAAACCACACAAGATAAACAAGAGAATTGAGTTAACACAGATAATGAAACTTTGCAAAGGGGAAAGGCTTTTAATGCACTTCTGAAACTTAGTTGGTCTCAAAACACACTGTCCAGCACAAATCCGAATTGTGCTGGATATGACAAGCTATTTAAACAAGAAGGAGGATGAGTTGACAAGCTCTGACGTCTTACAGATAAAACAAACGAGTCATGGTTCTGATCCAACAGGAACATCTAATTCAAACATTGTCAAGGCTAAAAGACTTTGTCTTTTCTGTATCAAGGAGAAAAACAAACAAATGTGTTTGTACTATCAAATATAAGTGTTTGAAGGGAACAGAGAATATTTGATATAAGTGAGCTGGTTTAGAATTATTGTGTCAGAGTAATTAGTTTTAGATGATAAATGTTGAACATCTCCATCACTTAAACTCATCCACTTGGGGCAGGACCTCCTCCCCGACCCGGAGAGGGCATGCTACCCTTTTCCGGCTCAAGACCATGGCCTCGGATTTGGAGTAACTGATCCTCATCCCGGCCAAATCACACTCAGTTGCAAACCGCTCCAGCAAAAGCTGTAGATCACGACCTGATGAAGCCAATAGGACCACATCATCTGCAAAAAACAGAGAAGTGATTCTAAGGTCACCAAAATGGATCCCCTCAACACCTTGGTTGCACCTAGAAATTCTGTCCATAAAAGTTATGAACAGAATCGGTGACAAAGGGCAACCTTGGCGGAGTCAAACTCTCACTGGAAACGAGCCTGACTTACTGCCGGCAATGCGGACCAAGCTCTGACACCGGTCATACAGGGACCTAACAGCCCATATCAAAGGGCCTGGTACCCCATACTCCTGGAGTACCCCCCACAGAACCCCCCGAGGGATGCGGTCGAATGCCTTCTCCAAGTCCACAAAGCACATGTAAACTGGTTGGGCAAACTCCCATGCACCCTCCAGGGCACTGCTGAGGGCGTAGAGCTGGTCCAGTGTTCCACGACCAGGACGAAAACCACATTGCTCCTCCTGAATACAAGGTTCGACTATCCGACGGACCCTCCTCTCCAGAACCTCTGAATAGACCTTACCAGGGAGGTTTAAGAGTGTGATCCCCCTATAGTTGGAATACACCCTACGGTCCCCTTTTTGAATAGGGGAACCACCACCCCAGTCTGCCAATCCAAGGGAACTGCCCCCGATGTCCACGCGATATTGCAGAGTCGCGTAAGCCAACACAACCCCACAACATCCAGAGCCCTAAGGAACTCAGGGCGAATCTCATCCACCCCCGGAGCCCTGCCACCGCGGAGCTTTTTAACCACCTCGGTGACCTCAGCACCAGAGATTGGAGAGCCCGACCCAAAGTCCCCAGGCTCCGCTTCCTCAGTGGAAGACGTGCCAGTAGGATTGAGGAGGTCTTCGAAGTATTCCGCCCACCGACTCACAACATCCCGAGTTGAGGTCAACAGCACGCCATCCCCACCATAAATGGTGTTGGTCGCGTACCCCCCCCTGAGACGCCGGATGGTGGACCAGAATCGCCTCGAAGCCGTACGGAAGTCATTCTCCATGGCCTCTCCGAACTCCTCCCACGCCCGAGTTTTTGCCTCAGCAACCACCCGAGCCGCATGCCGTTTGGACTGCCGGTACCTATCAGCTGCTTCCGGGGTCCCACAGGCCAAAAAGGCCCAATAGGACTCCTTCTTCAGCCTGACAGCATCCCTCACCG
>JBBPBX010107223.1:0-11326 GCA_038048925.1 Garcialebias charrua
ATATATACTGTATATATATATATACTGTATATATATATATATATATGTATATACATTTTCATGTTCCTAGAACAACTGGCTGAGGTGGAGGAGTAGCTTCTATTTTGCAGTCAGGATTATTGATTAATCCCAAACCAGTTATTAGTTATGATTCTTTTGATTCGCTGTCCCTAATTTTTAATCCAAAATGGAAACCAGAAAAGCCACTTTTACTAGTTATTATATATCGTCCACCAGGTGCTTGCTCTCAGTTTTTGTCAGAATTCTTAACCAACTTACTACTAAAATACTGATAAAGTCATAATAATGGGTGATTTCAATATTAATGTAGATGTTTAAAGTGATAGCCTAAGTATAGCCTTTAATAATTTAATAGTCCATCCATCCATCCATCCATTTTCTTCCGCTTATCCGGGGTCGGGTCGCGGGGGTAGCAGCCTAAGTAGGGAGGCCCAGACTTCCCTCTCCCCAGCCACTTGGAGCAGCTCCTCTGGGGGAATCCCAAGGCGTTCCCAGGCCAGCCGAGAAACATAGTCCCTCCAGCGTATCCTGGGTCTTCCTCTGGGTCTCCTCCCGGTGGGACATGCCCGGAACACCTCACCAGGGAGGCGTCCAGGAGGCATCCTAACCAGATGCCCGAGCCACCTCAACTGGCTCCTCTCGATGTGGAGAAGCAGCGGCTCTACTCCGAGTCCCTCCCGGATGACTGAGCTTCTCACCCTATCTCTAAGGGAGAGTCCAGCCACCCTGCGGAGAAAACTCATTTCAGCCGCTTGTATCCGAGATCTTGTTCTTTCGGTCATAACCCAAAGCTCATGACCATAGATGAGGGTGGGAACGTAGATCGATCGGTAAATTGAGAGCTTTGCCTTTTGACTCAGCTCTCTCTTCACCACGACAGACCGGTACAGCGCCCGCTTCACTGCGGACGCTGCACCTATCCGCCTATCGATCTCACGCTCCAGTTTTCCCTCATTCGTGAACAAGATCCCGAGATACTTAAACTCCTCCACTTGGGGCAGGACCTCCTCCCCGACCCGGAGAGGGCACGCTACCCTTTTCCGGCTCAAGACCATGGCCTCGGATTTGGAGGAACTGATCCTCATCCCGGCCGCATCGCATTCAGCTGCAAACCGCTCCAGTGAAAGCTGTAGATCACGAGCTGATGAAGCCAATAGGACCACATCATCTGCAAAAAACAGAGAAGCGATTCTAAGGCCACCAAAACGGATCCTCTCAACACCTTGGCTGCGCCTAGAAATTCTGTCCATAAAAGTTATAAACAGAATCGGTGACAAAGGGCAACCTTGGCGGAGTCCAACTCTCACCGGAAACGAGCCTGACTTACTGCCGGCAATGCGGACCAAGCTCTGACACCGGTCGTACAGGGACCTAACAGCCCATATCAATGGGCCTGGTACCCCATACTCCCGGAGTACCCCCCACAGAACCCCCCGAGGGACGCGGTCGAATGCCTTTTCCAAGTCCACAAAGCACATGTAAACTGGTTGGGCAAACTCCCACGCACCCTCCAGGACCCTGCTGAGGGTGTAGAGCTGGTCCAGTGTTCCACGACCAGGACGAAAACCACACTGCTCCTCCTGAATCCGAGGTTCGACTATCCGACGGACCCTCCTCTCCAGAACCCCTGAATAGACCTTACCAGGGAGGCTTAAGAGTGTGATCCCCTATAGTTGGAACACACCCTACGGTCCCCCTTTTTGAATAGGGGAACCACCACCCCAGTCTGCCAATCCAAGGGAACTGCCCCCGATGTCCACGCGATATTGCAGAGTCGCGTAAGCCAACACAACCCCACAACATCCAGAGCCCTAAGGAACTCAGGACGAATCTCATCCACCCCCGGAGCCTTGCCACCGCGGAGCTTTTTAACCACCTCGGCGACCTCCGCACCAGAGATTGGAGAGCCCGATCCAAAGTCCCCAGGCTCCGCTTCCTCAGTGGAAGACGTGCCAGTAGGATTGAGGAGGTCTTCGAAGTATTCCGCCCACCGACTCACAACATCCCGAGTTGAGGTCAACAGCACGCCATCCCCACCATAAATGGTGTTGGTCGCGTACCGCTTTCCCCCCCTGAGACGCCGGATGGTGGACCAGAATCGCCTCGAAGCCGTACGGAAGTCATTCTCCATGGCCTCTCCGAACTCCTCCCACGCCCGAGTTTTTGCCTCAGCAACCACCCGAGCCGCATGCCGCTTGGACTGCCGGTACCTATCTGCTGCTTCCGGGGTCCCACAGGCCAAAAAGGCCCAATAGGACTCCTTCTTCAGCTTGACAGCATTTGGTTTTATCCAAAACTTCCACACATCTACTCATTCTTATCATCACACCCTTGACTTGGTTCTGACCTATGGCATAGAGATTAAATGGTAAAATGGTAAATGGGGCTTACTTATATAGCGCTTTCCAGCCCCCTTTGAGGGGCCCCAAAACGCTTCACAGTACCGTCCATCCACCCATTCATACACACATTCATACACCGGTAGCGGTAGACTGCCTTGCAAGGCGCTGCCTGTCCTACCGGGAGCAACTCGGGGTTAAGTGTCTTGCTCAGGGACACAACGAGGTATGCCGTGACCAGGGATCGAACTCGAGACCTTCTGGTCCTGAGCCGGCTGCCCTGCCTCTACACCATCTCTGCCCCATTAAGGACTTAGTAATAGTTCCTCAAAATCCTATTCTGTCTGACCATTTTTAATAACCTTTGCGTTTACATTAAATGACTACACAGTCACTGAGAGTAAATTTCTTCTTAGCAGGTGCTTATCAGAAAACGTTGTAACCAAATTTAAACAATCTCTTCCATCAATGTTTTTCTCTGTCTTACAGATTAATGCATCAGAGAACAAAGACTTAGATCATCTAGTTGATCATCTTACAACTTCAATGCAAACTTCACTTGATAAAATTGCTCCACTGAAAAAGAAAGTAATCAGTCAAAGGAAACTGTCTCCATTGTTCAATTCTGAGTTACATACTTTAAAGCAGGCATTTCGAAACAAGGAGAGAAAATGGCACTATACTAATGTTGAATAATTGTATTTAACTTGGAAAGATATTCTGCTAACATATAAGAAAACCCTCTGTAAAGCTAGAACATTATATTACTCATGTTTACCATAATAGATGAGAATAAAAATAACCCTAGGTTTCTGTTTAGTACTATTGCTAGACTGATTAAAAGTTCCATCTCTGCTGAACCATGTATCCCTACAACTATAAGTAGTGATGACTTCATGAAATTCCATCCATCCATCCATTTTCGTCTGCTTATCCGGGGTTGGGTCGCGGGGGTAGCAGCCTAAGTAGGGAGGCCCAGACTTCCCTCTCCCCAGCCACTTGGAGCAGCTCCTCTGGGGGAATCCCAAGGCGTTCCCAGGCCAGCCGAGAAACATAGTCCCTCCAGCGTGTCCTGGGTCTTCCTCTGGGTCTCCTCCCGGTGGGACATGCCCGGAACACCTCACCAGGGAGGCGTCCAGGAGGCATCCTAACCAGATGCCCGAGCCACCTCAACTGGCTCCTCTCGATGTGGAGAAGCAGCGGCTCTACTCCGAGTCCCTCCCGGATGACTGAGCTTCTCACCCTATCTCTAAGGGAGAGTCCAGACACCCTGCGGAGAAAACTCATTTCAGCCGCTTGTATCCGAGATCTCGTTCTTTCGGTCACAACCCAAAGCTCATGACCATAGATGAGGGTGGGAACGTAGATCGATCGGTAAATTGAGAGCTTTGCCTTTCGACTCAGCTCTCTCTTCACCACGACAGACCGGTACAGCGCCCGCTTCACTGCGGATGCTGCACCTATCCGCCTATCGATCTCACGCTCCAGTTTTCCCTCATTCGTGAACAAGACCCCGAGATACTTAAACTCCTCCACTTGGGGCAGGACCTCCTCCCCGACCCGGAGAGGGCATGCTACCCTTTTCCGGCTCAAGACCATGGCCTCGGATTTGGAGGAACTGATCCTCATCCCGGCCGCATCACACTCGGCTGCAAACCACTCCAGCGAAAGCTGTAGATCACGACCTGATGAAGCCAATTGTAAGGATGGCTCCTGTTGGTCTTGTCTTCATGTTTATTTTTGTTATCGTTTAGTCTTCATGTTTATTTTAGGTTCCCCTTCTAGTGTAGTCTTTGTGTTTGTTCTATTTTAGTTTCCCGTCTAGCTCAGCCTGCATTTAGTTCCCTGTCTAGTTCATGTCTATTTTAGTTCCCCGTCTAGTTCAGTCAGTCTTCATGTTTAGTCAGTCAGTCTTCATATTTAGTCTTCATGTTTATACTCGTTTAGTCTTCATGTGTATTGTAGGTCCCCTTCCTAAATTACTCCATTATTAATTCAACCTATTGTAGTCATGTGTTTAGGTTCCCTTCTAATTTAGTCCATTATTAATTCAACCTTTTGTAGTCATGTGTTTAGGCTTCCTTCTAATTTAGTCCATTATTATTTCAACCTAGAGTTTCTGTCACCCTGTTCACCTTCCACGTTTCAGAGTTAGCCTTGTCCTGTTAATTGCTCCCAGGTGTGTGTCGTTACTTCCTGTCTTGTCTGTGTGTATATATACTCTGTCTGCAGTCAGTTTTTTGTCGGGTCATTCGTCCATTTCCCTGGTGTGTCGTGTATCTGCTGCGCTTCAGCTCCCTGGTCTGTGAGTACGTCTCTTTAGTTTTGAGTTCTAGTAATCCAGCCACAGTTTGAGCTTTAAAGCCACAGTTCTAGTTTTAGTCCTGAGTTTATGTTTCATGTTTACTGCCACGTCAGTATTTTGATTTGTCACATTAAAGTTTGTTTTGATTCTAACTCGTGCCTCTGAGAGTCTGCTGTCTGCAACATTGGACTCATTTCCTTCCACACCACGCCGATCGTGACAGAATATGACCCGACCTTTCCTGAGTCCAGCAGACAGCTAATCCAGACTCACCTCAGAGGCAAAAGATGACGGCAGGAGCAGCCGTCATACACGTGAGCGGCTTCCTGACGGACGCCGCTCGGAGCTTTCACGTACCTGCGCATGAAGAGTTTCCGTCTCCGCTCTTGGTCGAGGAACGAGTAAGACGAAGACGCGGAAGAGGCCGCTCCACACAGTTCACCTCCTTCCCTCCTGTGCGAGCTATGTCCTTGTGGGAAGCGTCCGACGACGGGTCGGACCCAGAGTCCGGTTCCGGTCCAGTTCCTGACACACGGCTTCGCCGAAGAGGGCGGCAACCAGCAAGGACAAACTTTTCCGGTTTTCAGCCTGTTTCCCCTCCGGGTTCTCCCACGCCGTCAGACGGGTTGAGGAGGACTACGGAGGAGGAGGGATTCCTGCTTCCAAGTTCCGTGACGTCACAGTGGGGTTGTGGATCCCACATCACGGCTAAGAGGAGAATTCCTCACAAGACCCTGCCACAGAAGGAGGGCCCACGCTCCCGCTCTGAGGAGGTACACACGTCGACCACAGGGGTCGCTATGGAACCCAGTTCAGAGACCACTCTCACTTGCCAGCAGCTGCAAAGACTGGTTCATGCTGCTATTGATAATCCGGACCATCATTACAAGATAAAGGCTTTTTCCATAGTCAAGGACATAATCACAAACAGTACATGTCTGATACCGAACCCAGGTCTCACACAAATATTGACCCTTGTTAGGACTCTAAAGCCTCTTATCAACAGGTCTGGTTCCTGTAAGGTCCCATTGTGGCTAGTTTGGGCCAGTTCCTATGGGACCGGTTTATTTCTGTATCCACTGCACGCTTAGGACCCCTTTAGTGGGCGTGAAGTTCTCCTGCAGTGGGCGGGTAATTCTCCTGCAGTGGGTGGATCATTAATATCAACGCTTCTAACCAGCTGGTGGCGCTAGTGATACATTAAGCTCTTTATTAACCACTAACACACACATTAGAAGAAGAGCTGGAAAAGAACACACAACCAAAGTGGATGAGCTTGTTTCTTTTTTGAACATTCTGCTTTGTCTGTGGCTTTTTCAGCCACAGACAAATGTTCATATACAGTATATATATATATATATATATGTGTGTGTATATATACACATATATGTATATATATTGTATATACATACATGTGTACACATACAAACATATGCGTGAGTATATATATATATATACACACACACGTGTTTATATATATACATACATATGTGTGTATATATACACATATATGTACACATACAAACATATGCGTGAGTATATATATATATACACACACACGTGTTTATATATATACATACATGTGTGTATATATACACATATATGTACACATACATACATAATATATACTGTACATACATATATATTTATATATACAGTACATACATATACACATATATACATATATATATATATATATATATATATACATATATATTTATATATACCATACCATACCATTTTATTTATAAAGCACTTTAAACAGGAACAAGTCCACCAAAGTGCTGGACAAACAAACACGCAACAGGCAACACATACAATGAAGTACAACACGAAAAACATAAAAACATTGCAGATCATAAATCAAACGATCCAATACAAATCAGCTGGCATTGAAAGCAATGGAGTAGTAGTAGTAGTATACACACATTGATGATGGTGGAGTACACTACTTTGGACAAAACTGAAAGTGGCATGCATCCTAAAAAATCTGCGCCGCTCCATTGTCCCAGTTGATCAACAAGTGTGTTCCAAACTAAAACATTTGTAATATAAACTTAACAATATGTAATCTGGAGAGCTGGTGCAAAGAGAACAACCTTCACATGAATGTGAAGAAGACGAAGGAGATGATTGTGGACTTCAGAAGGAACAAACACACCCACACCTCACTGTATATAGGTGGATCTGTGGTGGAGGTGGTCTCCAGTTACAACCCAGCTGGCATTTTGACGTCTAGTCACCGTTGAATCAACATCTGACGGTCGTGTTGGATAACCGTTGAATTTTGTGTTGATTTTGCAAATCTAATCAACGTTGAAGTAGCAACATCATTTCTACGTCAGATTCTCAACGTTGAAGTAGCAACATCATTTCTACGTCAGATTTCTCAACATAGGTGAATTTGCCAACGTTTATTCAATATTGATTTTGGTTTAGATTTTGCAAATCTAATCAACGTTGAGGTAGCAACGCCATTTCCACGTCAGATTTCTCAACATATTAAGTCCTGCATTTTAACAGTTTGACACAAAAATACATTTTGATCACTGTTTCAAGTATTGAGGTGCTGATGTGATCTCATCATATAACAGTGCCACCCTAATTGGACTTGTCTATTTTCACTATGAACATAGCAATCACAAAAATGTCTGAAAAATAATTTAATCTACATTACATGTTTACAACACAGTCAGCTAGGAAGAATCCAACAGAGACCAGAAATTTAGAAAACTGCTTTATTGTCTTAGACAATAATAATTAAAAAAAATGGCCCAAACATTGGGCAACACTGAAAGGAATTCTTGTCCATTTCTGCTTTTAAAGCACTTAAATCAATTTTAAATATTTATATACAGATTTCCTGTAAAATCAAAAAGATAAAGAAGATGTGGGCACTCAGCCTGGGTACAGCTGCTACTGGACCCCCAGGGTGTCTTTGGTGAACCTGTAGCCAGGATGTGGGCACTCAGCCTGGGTACACTTGCTCGAGGACCCCCAGGGTGTCTTTGGTGAACCTGTAGCCAGGACGCGTCTCATACCCAGGAAAGGGACGGCCTGTCTTGGCCAAGGCTGACTGATCTGTTTAAAAAATAAACACAAAAGAAGAACATTTCTACAGCAGCTATTGTAAATGGTGGTATAATTTTAAGCAGTGGGAATGATAATTTTGCACCACAATTTTTAGCTTAACTGGGGCGAAAAAAGAAAAATGAACATGTGACATTTGCTGAAGTCAGTAAAAGTTGTTCAGACTAAGCAACGTGCTGCATTTATACTGTCAATATTATACTTTTGATCACAATTTACCTTTGTCCACGAGAGGAAGACCTCGACCTCCAACGCCGCCTCTGAGAAAGGGACTGTCTTGGCCAGGTCTGACTGATCTGTTTAAAGCATGCAACAGCAAAATTGGTACACATCGCATCGTGAGTTAGATGAATTGTTACATCTCTAATTTTGATCATATTTAAATTAAATACCTTTGATCATTAGAAAGAGACTCAGAGGGACTCCTGCTACCATTGCATCCCAAGATTTGAGATTGAGTGCTTGAAGGGATGTCCATCGGGGTTCTTTCTGCATTTTAGAGGGTTTAAACATAAGTGTTAATATGTCAAAAATGTAAATTACTTTACACAAGGTTTCCAAGTACCCCAAGGGGTACGTGTACCCCCATTTGAGAAACAGTGGAATACTAAACTTAAAAATATTTGATACTCAAAGACAAAACGGGTCTCACACAAATACATACCAAAATGAGCATTTGTCGTTTGTGGAGGAGTAGGCAGTATAGGGGATAATTAAGTTTTATCGTTTAATGTTAAACCTATTTCTGAGACATTTTAGGCTTAGTGGCCTAACAGAGCAGACAAAAACATTAACACTAACACTGGACTGTTGTCTGCTAAATGAGGTGGTTGAAAAAAAAAAGAGCTGGAGTTTAATGTTTTTGTCTGCTCTGTTAGGCACTGTTTCTCAAATGGGGGTACATGTACCTTCTCTGGCACTGTTTCTCAAATGGGGGTACACGTACCTTCTCTGACCCCGGTCTCTATGCGTGTGTGTTGGTCTGCTGAAGGCGTGGACAGATGCAGCAGAGGCCCCGCTCCCGGAAGGAAGTCGTTGTTTGGGTCCTCAGCGTAGATACGAGCCTCAAACGAGTGGCCCCTCAGGGTTATGTCGTCCTGGAGGAGGGGCAGGGGCTCCCCTGCTGCCACCTGGAAGAGATTTTTATTACAAAATAAACTAAACTTTTAGTATAAGTTATGGTTTCCAGAGAGTTTTCAGCTCTCCGTCTCACCCTGAGCTGCCACTCCACCAGGTCGGTTCCAGTGATCATCTCGGTGACGGGATGCTCCACCTGCAGCCTCGTGTTCATCTCCATGAAGTAGAAGTTGTGCTGAGCGTCCATTACAAACTCCACAGTACCTGCAGGAATGGATCACAACATTTGTAGTGGGTGTGTGTAATAAGTCGCTGTGGTGGGAGGAGTTTAGCTTTGCGTGTCTTCACCTGCTCCAACGTAGCTCACGGCTTTAGCTGCTCTGACAGCTGCCTCTCCAAGTTTCCTCCGAACCTCAGGGCTTATCCCAGGCTGAGAAAGTCCAGGTGGAAATATGGAGGAAGGTAAAGGATAAACATGTTCACAAGTGTCTATAAAACATATCCACATAATTTAAACCTCAGGTGAAGAAGGTGCTGGTAACCTGTTGTGATTCATGAAAAAAGCTTCAAAACAAAATGCTTCTTAAGATCCCTCACGCTTTTGAAGCCTCACTGACCACAAAAAGCTGCCTGCAGTTAAATCCCTAAGTTGCTACAATCTTAAGGGAACAGAGATTTTTGTAAAACCACAGTACAAAACCAGATTAAAAGGGACGATCTACTTCAATACAGGGAATTGGATTGTGGAATGGTTTGGAAAATGATGTAAAAAAAAAAAAAAGCTAATTCAATGTTTATGTTTAAGAGAATGATCAAAACTAAATTGTTGAAAAAACACATAAATTAGTTAAATGTGAAATGTACTAGAAATTGAAAATTGGGATGAGTTATTCATTTTGTTCTGTTATTTATAGATGATTATTGTTTGAATTGATTTTTCAATTGATTGTTTTAAAAAAGGGGCAGGTATAATAAGATTCTTCTTCTTTCTGCTACCTTTCATTGTATGTTTTGTTTTCATACAATATGTGAAATTGTTTTGCGTTTTAATTTAAAATGAATAAATTAAAATAAATAAATAAATCATGTTTTTACTCAAATAATTCACGGGACTAAAAACAAATATTAAGAAGAAAATAATGTCACAATTACACACCGATGGAAGGATTACTTCACAAAAAGTACCTCAACTTCATGTCCGGATCTTTGAATTTAAAATGTCTCATGTGACAAAGATGCTGAATATAAACCCTCTGTTTTGATTAAACCGTGTCAAACGGACATCTGTTTTAAATGTAAACAGCTGTGAACTCCACTCACCCCTGGAGCTTCCTCTATGATCTTCTGATGTCTCCGCTGGACGCTGCAGTCCCTCTCAAACAGATAGACGGCGTTACCGTGCATGTCTCCAAACACTTGAACCTCTACATGTCTGCCAACAACACACAGCGAGACATTTGAAAACTTGCTAGTTCTTCAAAGACCAAATCAAACAGTCCTCTGAGCGTACCTGGGATCCTCTACGAACTTCTCAATAAGCATGACGTCATCATTGAAGGACTTCCTGGCTTCACGTCTCGCTGACTCCAGCTGTTCGATGAAGTCCGAGTCTGACCGGGCGATACGCATTCCCTAAAACACGCAAGGTTCAAATCAAGCTCGTGGAAGTTATGCTATCAAAGTTATTTCAGTTCTTCTCTGCGTCCTTTCACCTTCCCTCCTCCTCCACGGACTGCCTTGATCATCACAGGATAACCAATCTTTGCAGCCTCTGCCTGCAGCCTCTCGTTGGTTTGGTCCTCTCCATGGTAACCACCTATGATTGGCACCCCAGCAGCTGACATGATGTGTTTGGATGTGCTGAGACAAGAAAAAAAAAACTTGCATTATAACTTTTGGAAAAAAATGTCTACAGTTGCAAAGACGCTCAGTCCTCATCAGAAAAACTCAAAAATATGTGTTTCAGGAAGGTGGGTCACCTCTTGATGCCCATGTCTCGGATGGCTGAAGAAGGCGGTCCGATGAAGATGATTCCTTCCCGTTTACAAGCTTCTGCAAACTCTGTGTTTTCTGACAGGAAGCCATAACCAGGATGGACTGCCTGTAAACACAAACGTGTAACGTTTAATGAAGAGAAAGGTGGAAATTATTTTTTTTTTAAAGATGGAGGATGAAACGTTCTTTATGACTTTAAGGAAAAAAGTGGCCTGTCTTGTCCTCACATCTGTCCTCACATCTTTGTGTGACCACAGCCAATGCTGACAGATATAAGAGGGGGAACAATGTTTTTTTTGTTTGTTTTTTTAAAGCACATGATTAAAAAAAGTCATTGATCGATGGGCAGTATGGGGGATAAGTTTTATCATTTAATGTTAAACATATTTCTGAGACATTTTAGGCTTAGTGGCCTAACAGAGCAGACCACAAAAATATTAAACTCCAGCTCTTTTTTTCCCAACCACCTCATTCAGCAGACCATCACAAGTACAACAGC